>SNQJ01S0088508.1:35021-60645 GCA_010110895.2 Picea sitchensis
CTTGACCAACATGTTCCTACTACAACCTGACTACACCTCTTCACTTAAAGTATTCCCATAACTTCACTTTAAGATACAATAGTTAGATGTAATTCCAAGTCCCACGCAACTTAGATCATCCAACAGTCAACACTTAGACATATGTCCAATTGCAACCTTAAAACATCCCATTAGTACTTATACTTAGCCAATATTATAACTTAGCCAACACAAGCATATAAGGAATAGTAACATCCAATACACATAAATAAAATATGGAACACAAGTATGGATGGGGACCAAGATAGGCACCTTGATTATTTATTATATTGAGAATGTTACATGTACAATAAAGGAGCATGACCAATCTTCCTATAACTCATTTACAAACTACAATTACAATGTCAAGCAACCAATACAACCATTAATCCTAACCCTAAAGAAACCACAAGCTTACATGCTATAAGTCATGTTTACATCTCTTTGTCACTTAGCCAATGCAAGTCTTCAATGATGCCCAAACCATGAACTTGAAAATTGCATAACACTTGATGAATCTTTCCTCTTGCAACTTGATACCTTATCATTTTGAGGCATCTATTTATTTATATGAGCTTTTTATACACTTTCAAGTCCCATCGTTACAAGGAGGACCCAAGTTGCATTAGTCATCACTTCAAGTCGACCATCTGTTGTGTCGATCCAAATCATTCCAATTTTTTCCAAGTCCTCCCAATTTGTCCTAGCTCACCCAGGTTTTCCTAGCTCATCCGGTCCATCCATATGACTATGCCTAGGTGTGCCTAAGTGGGTCATTGCATTCGATCACATCTTAATCCGTTTGAAGGAAACTCCAAAATGATTCTCTCCTTTTGGTTTGCATGTACAGATCATGCACCAAAGGCATCCAAAGATGCATATAAAGGAAAAATGGATAGTTCACCACTGCATCCATCTGATTAGTTAGGTGCATCTAACATTGCAACCTTTTGTCCCTATATTGGTAACATGCCTACTTCCATATGTAGTTATAGGTATTACATCCTCCCCCATTAAATTTGTTGTCATCTTGGAAACATCCAATGAGAATATGTCTAAGTGCTCCAAGGTTATGTTTCTCAAAGTAATGGACCTTGTCCTCATACTTCCATAATGCATCCTTCCTTTCCCAATTGTTCTCCTCTTTAGGACTATATTTCTAGTGTACAAAGTACTCATGCCTTTATATTTTTACGAAGTAGGAGGTCTTGTTGGAAAGTATCTCCTTCACTTCTAGCTCAGAGATATTTATGATCAAAGTGAGGGCTCAAGATGTTGCAACTCCACTAAGATCCACTTTATCAATCCTACAAGGCTTCAATTGAATTATATGGAAAATGGTGATCTCTCATGTGGTTGGGTATCTCCAATATATAGGTAACATTGTCAATCTTGTCAAGTACTTTGAATAGTTCTTCAAAATTATGCAATAATACACCAACCATGCCCCTATGTGACTTGAAATTCCTTTTCCCAACTTGAGAAATACCAAGTCACCAACTTGAAACTCTACCTCCCTCCTATCATGATCCACCCAATGCTTCATGTATTCTCTTACATTCATCAATTGAACATGAGCCATCTCCAATTTGTTTTTCAATCCTTTCATGAACCCCGAGGATGATGGGTGCGCCCATAGTATCCTTTCATAACTGTATGTGGTTTCAATGGTTTCTACCCATTTTTAAACTCAACTGGACTATATCCTATCATTGAAATCTTTTGCATTTTGTAATTGAACTGGGTGGCATCCAACAACTTTGGCCAGTTCGTTTGGTCTGCTTGCACAAAATGCCTTAATAAATCCTTCAAAAGACAATTGATAATTTTTTTGTACACATCAATCTACGAATGATATCTTGAAATCATCAACATTTTGGTTCCGACAAGTCTAAATAAGTATGTGCAAAACTATCCTATGAACCTCATGTCTTTGTTCAAAACAATGCTCAATGGAAGACCTTAGTACTTCACAACATGAAATAAAACATCCCAACTTCCTCTGTGGCACATGGTGCCTTTGTTGGCATGAAGATAACATACTTAGAAAAATATTCAACCACCACCATGATCCCATTATACCCCTATGAAATCAAAATATGAGTGATAAAGTCCATCGAGACACTCACCCAAGGTCTCTCCAACACCAATAAAGGATATAGTGGATCAGATTGCATCTTGGTGTTTTTCTTGTCGTATTGGGACATAAGAGAGGTATATATGTACTCTTATATTTCTCACTTCATATGTTCCCTGTAGTAAACTCATTTCATCATTTTCCCAAGTGGCTAGCACAAGGTGAATCATGGAACTCCCTTAAGAGTTCCTTATTAACATTATATGACTTAGGAACATAGATGTGCTCACCAAAGTATAAGAAACCATTGTCTATCCAAAACTTTATTGTTTTTCCTTCCTTCACCTAATTCATGATGTTCAAAGTTGTGGAATCCTTGTACAATCCCTCCTTGATCTTCTCTTTCAAGTTTATGAAAACCTACATTTGACTGTGCATGGGCATCAACAACTTGTCCTTTTCAAAATATACAAGTTGTGCCTTTCTTCTTAAGGTTTCCATTGTTTCATTTAACTTGCTCAGTTGATATTCAATGCTCATGTTAAACTCTACCAATAAATATTTCCATTGTGCCTGATTGGGTGACAACTTCGATTGGGTGGAAAAGTAGCTAATTTCCACATTACCTATCTTCACAATGAATGGTTTTCCTAACAAGTAGTGCATCCATGATTGTAGGAAATGCACAACTATGGTCATATATTTCTCATGAATATGATACCTTCATTCATGATCTTCTATCTTCTTTTCTCATAGGCCATTGGATGACCTTCTTGTGACAAAACTCCTCCAATGGTGAAATGTGAAGTGTTCATATGCACTTCAAATGACTAGTCAAAGTATGTCAGTTTCAACATAGGTGTCGACATAAGTTTGCACTACAGTTCACAGAATGTTTCCCGACACTTCTCTGTCACTAACTGGTGCCAAAATCTTAGATCAACCTTCAAAAATCTATATTAATAGTTAGCCAAACCAATGAAACGTCTTACCTCATGAATTGTCCTATTTCCTTCCAATTCTCAATCATACTTATCTTCATAGGAACCATGTGCATGAATCTGTTCCCAATCCAATGGCCTAAGAACAAAATTTCAATATTCCCAAAGTCACACTTATATTTATTCAAGTACAACTAGTTCTGCCTCAATGCCTCAAAGACTTCCACCAAGTGCTTCTTGTGGTCTTCATTGTTCTCACATAACACCATAATTTTGTCAGGCTATACAAACACTGACTTATCTAAGAACAGTATGAACACATCATTCATCAAGGTGAAAATTATTGTTGGAGCATCACACAAGCCAAAAGGCATAACAAGAAACTCAAAACTACCATACCTTGTCACCATGACTTTCTTTGCCTCATCCCCTTATACAATCCTCACTTGCTATTATCCCTACTTGAAGTCCAACTTCAAGAAGACCTTAGCCTTAAACAACTTTTCAAATAAATCCACATCCAAAGGTAAGGGGCGTCTATTTTTTATGGTATGATTGTTTAACGCATGGTATTCCAAGCACATCCTCAACCTTGGGGTGTAATTCTTCTTTTGAAAGAGGAATGGTGCACCATACAATGACCTAGAAGGTTGGATCAAGCCAAAATCAACAAACTTAGTCAAATTCCACCTCAAATCTTCCAAATTGGGTTTAGAAATTCGATATGGATCTTTGTCCTGAGGCTACAACCCCAGTTCTAGTTCAATACAAATGGTCAACAATGCACCTAGTTGGGAGAAATTTTGTCAACAAATCAAACATTTGATTGAAAAACTTGTCAAACACATCAAGAAGCACTGATAGAATAAGTGTCCCCACTCCACCCTCATCCACTTCCCTAATGAATTCTACAAAAAAATACAATTATAGTTTCCTCATTTACATCTTCATGCTTAGAGAAGACAAAAAGTTCACCCTTCCATCCATTTTCTTTGTTGTTGTGTGCACAACAAAATTCTTCCATCCACCAAGTATCACCTAATTGTCTACAAAAGGCATGATAACAAATTGTGTTCTCCTTATTAAACTTTTCCCAAGAATGAATTCAAAGTCATCCATTTTCAATACTATGAAGTAAACATGGCATTTCCACTTATCCAAATGTATGTGAACTATGGATGCAACCCCAACTATTTCCTTATCCTTAAAATTGACCTCCTTGATTGAATCCCTACATGGTCCATATCTTATTCTAATTTCAATTTCCAACTTCTCCTGTAAGAAGTTGTGCGAGGAACTAGAATCCACCAATGCCTGATTTATTCTTACATTGATTATCAAATCCACATAATAGAGTATATGTGCACTCTATCCTTGGTTTCCATCCAAGCACCTATCTACCTCAAAGAATTATCTAAAAGTATCTTCTCCCTTCCATCCATATAATCGTGTTGCACACAACTTGTTAAATGAAATGAATAAAAACAAGAAGGGACACAAAATTTATCTCTTCCTAAAGTGTCCTATCAATGGGTACCAAGAATCACCATATTCAAAAGGTATTTGGTGGAACATCTTGGCTCATATTTTCTTGAACCCAAGACACTTTGCAATGTGTCCTATAAAATTGTTACATGTATATTCACTTGGTTGAAGTGCACCCAAAGAACAATGGGACACCCATACAATATACTCCTAGACCAATTGTGACTTATAATAATATCTCAATTTCATCCCCCACCTTTGTCAAATCTCCAATGCTTACTGACACTATTCCAGATGATCATCCAAGGGGCCATTCTAACACCTTAGCTAGGCATTTCCTCCTTGAGCACCCAAACATTCCAATAAACTTCTCAGCTAAAATATTATTCCAAAGTTATCTCGAACTAATCAAGTCACCCTCTCAACCTATTACTTCCTTATGAAACATGGTGAAGAGTTCCCAACTAGATTTTGAAACCAACTCCTTCAACAAGTTGAGCTTTGATACCACTATCATGAACATAAGAGTCTTTCAAAAAAAAAAAAATTTCATCATCTGTAGTTGTATGAAATTGTGTTTTCTCTGTCATAATGGCTTGACCAACCTATGCCTACTATAACCATACTACACCTCTTCACTTAAAGTATGACCATAACTTTTATTTAAACCACAATAGTTAGATGCAATACCAAGTCCTACACAACTTAGATAATCCAACAATCAACACTTAGGCATACGTCCAACTGCATCCTTAAAACATCCCAACAATACTTATACTTCGAAAATATTATAACTTATCCAAAATAATCATGTAATGAATAGTAGAATCCAATACACCTAAAGAAACCATAGAACACAAGTATGGACGTGCACCAAAATAGGTGCCTTAACTCTTTATTACATAGATAATGTTACATGTACAATAAAGGAGCGCAACCAATTTTCCTGTAGCTCATTTGTAGACTAAAATTACAATGGAAATCAGCCAATATAAATATAAATCCAACCCTTGAAGCAATTGTATGTTTGCCTCTTCTAGGTCTTTCTTTTGTCTCTATATCACTTAGCCAATGCAAGTCTTCTGCAATGCCCAAACATTTTACTTGATAATAAAAAAAAACTTGTTGACTCTTTCCTATTGCAACTTGATGCCTTATCACTTTGAGGCATCCACCTACTTATATGATCTTTCCATGCACTTTCAAGCCCCATTGTTCCAAGGTGGAACCAAGTGTTTCATGTTTTCACTTCAAGACAATCATCCATCGAGTCAATTCAAATAATTCCAAGTCATGATAGGTCTTCCAAGTCATCTCATATCATTCGATATGTTTGTCCAACTATGCCCAAGTGCACCAAGTGGGATGACATGTCTCAATTTGTTCGAAGGCAACTCCAGGATGATTTTCTCCTTTGGCTCTGCACATATATCTCGTGCACCCAAGGAATTCCAATATCCATTTAAAGGAAACATGAATGGATCACCACTCCATCCATGTGATCAAGTAGTTGCATCTAGTATCACAACCTTCTACACCCATCTTTCCAGCGTGTCTACTTCCATCTATAGGTGTATGTTTTATAGAGTTCCTCTTCAGTACACACAATGATTTACTTTGCCCCCAAAGTTAGTGTGCCATAATTACATGGAAAATTGAATATAGTTGGATCTTCAACAAAAAAATATGCGTGTAATGTTCCCAAGCCAATTTTTGTTGGAAACACTAATTGTTCACTGTTTATTTGATATTTGGTTATATGTTTGCAGGTTTACTCATAGAGTTGTGAATTAGGGTTTATATTATGAAGATTATAGCAATTAAGTGATAGATATGAAGCATATACCATAAACAAAGACAAGATATAATAAGGAACACCAATATAGAGCCAATAATGTCATATCTGAACGTTATTTAGATAGTAGATAGATAATGTAACCAAAGATCTATAGATATGGAAGACAACCACAATAATATCCAAAATCGGACGATAGTTGCTACAATAATAACCAATACTCATGATAATATCCTTCAAATGCACTTTGAAGAGAAGAGAGAATCCTCCAAAGGCCAATATATGCAAGAGAAGACTGATAAGATGGAACCCTAGCTCAATGCAGTGCCAAACCCTCAAATTGATTGAGTTGCACATTGTCTTGGTGGTTGTAGACACCCTAGATTTCGGCCATCCTCTTCCCATGCTCCAAATGATTCAAAACTCTCCCAGAATGTAGATCAGGCCACTAGAACGCTCCTAGAAAAGTATCATAATGAATGGTGAGATTTTATCCCTCCAAATGGGAAAACCCTCAACTGGTTTGTGCCCCCCTGGTTGGCTGACGCTCCAATATTTCGACCTCCCCTCTAGAGGCCTCCAATTGCTACAAAATTTACTGAGATGATAGATTGAGGAAACACAAACCCACTAGTGAAGTCTCAGGATGAACTATGAATATTTGGGCCACCAAATGATGAAAACCTCCTTCTGCAGTGCACCCTTCTCCTCCCCAACTCGTGCCAATCTCTAGGAAATAATCTTCCAGGAAAACCTCCTCTTGAATAGACTATAAATGAATCCCTATACCATACAAGGAAAACCTATATGTTCCATTGCCAAAAATCCTCCTCCTTACTTCATATCGAACTGATCTCCACAAGGTGGTGCTCCATCCTGATAGAAACCCCCTTAGATTGCGCACTAGTACTCTTCTAGCAATAGATCTAACCTATGTAACACTGTAGAATGGTGTGGGAGGATTGTTACACCTCCGAGACCAAGATTGTATCAAGGAAGGTGTAATCATTCACCACCGAGTTGATATATAGGGTTTTAGTCTCAAAACCCTCAAAATTGTTTGTGCTCAAGAGCCCAAATGCAAAATATGATAATAATCTAGAATGCCTTAGAAGTGCTCCCTTCTTCTCTTTTGTACCCCTAGTCTATTCTTTTGTTGAGTTATATAACCCCTAGGGTTAACTCCTAGCTTTTCTCCACATGTTCTTTTCTTTCATTGAGTTACCTTTTTCACACAAAGTCAACTCAATAATATAACGCTTTGCTTAGGAAATGAATTTTGGTTGACTTTTCCCCCATGATGCATGAGACTATAGTCTAGTGGGGATAGCTAGACTACTGAGTCTCTCCAAAACTCTTCATCAAGAGGTGGGGGACATTACAGTCTCCCCTGCTAGAAATTGCTTGCCCACAAGCAATTCTGGACCTGACTCCTTAATCATATGTTCACCTTCCCAAGTGGCATCTTCTATGGGTAGATTCTTTCACTTGAAAAAATATTCCTTGATGATTATTTTCCTTAACTTCTTCTCCCAGACTTCTAATATCTCCTCTAGTACCAGTACTAATTGTCCTTCTTCATCCAAAGGTGGAAAGTTCTCAATAGGAATGATGTGTTTACCAATGGCTCTCTTCAAGTAAGACACATGGAAAACATTGTGTATTTTGTTGTCATGTGGTAGATAAATCTCATATGCCACGACCCATACCTTCCTATTGATCCTGTATGGACCAAAAAAGTGAGGTTGGAGCTTCTCTACGCCACTCCTCTTAATGGATTTCTATCTATACAGTTGAAACCTCAAATAAACCAAATCACCAACCTCAAATGTGCGCTCCACCCTATGCTTGTATGCTTGTACCTTATGTTGATTCTGTTCCCTTTACAGGTGGTCCTTGAGTTCTCTGAGTATATTCTAACTCTGTTGAATCCAATCCTAAACCATGGGAGCCCTGCTCTCACCAAAGACGATCTCCACAAATGAGAGGGGGTCATAATTGTATAGGGATCTAAAAGGTGGCATACCAATGGACATATGATGGGTGGTGTTGTAGAAATATTCCCCAAAATGAAGCCATTTAACCCATGTCTTTTGCTGCCCTAACACATAATTCCTGAGGTAGCCTTCAACCCATTTGTTGACTATCTCTGTTTGGCCATCTGTTTGAGGATGACAGTTGGTACTAGGTGTTAATCTTGTACCTACCAACATGAATATTTCCTGCCAAAATGTGCTCATAAACCTGTTGTCCTTGTCACTCACAATGGTTTTGGGTAAACCATGCAATATGAAGACCTCCTGAAAGAACAAATTTGCAACCTATGTTGCACTGTAGTCTATGCCAATGGTGAAAAAATGCACAAAATTAGTCAACCTATATACCACCATGAAAATGCAGTCTTTTCCCTGAGCCTTATGCAATCCTGTGATGAAATCCATAGATATGCTTTCCCATTTGTGCTCTGGAATGGGAAGTGGTTGTAGTAATCATGTTGGGTGAGTGTGTTCATCTTTGTTTACCTGAAAAGTGGTGCACTCCTTGATGTGGTGCATCACATCTTCTTTCAATCCCTTCCAAGTGAATCTCTCACATATCTTCCTCTATGTCTTGATGAACCCTTGATGCCCTGCTACTGGTGAATCATGACATGCTTGTAGCCCTTTGGCCTTAAAGGTTGACTCGGGGACCAAGAAGATTCAACCCTTGTAGTATATGATGTCATCCATGATTCTAAAGTTGTCATATTGTACATGTCAATCCATCAATTCGCATGAAAATCTGTTCTTTGAGTATTCCACCAAAAGGTGGGCCTTCCAGTCCACTGAGATGTCGGTCATGGAATAAACTGATGCTCTTATGGATAAGGCATCTACCACCACATTATTCTTCCCTTTGAAAAACTCATTGTCAAATTCATAAGCCTGCATTTTTCTCACCCATTTTTGTTGCCTCTCATTTAAGTCCTTCTGATCCAGAAAGTACTTAAGTCTATTGTGATCTATCCTCACAATGAATTTTTCTCTAACCAAATATTGCCTGAACTTAGCCAATGCATGCATGATGGCTAGAATATATTTGTCATAGATGGTGTAGATAAGCTCAGGACCCCTCAATTTTCAGCTTTCATAGACAATAGGGTGCCTATTCTGCATAAGTACTTCTCCAATGCCTTCCGCTGAGGCATCACACTCCACTATAAAGGGTTGTGCGAAATCTGGTAGGGCCAATACTGGACAAGTACTCATCACCTTCTTCATTTTTTCAAAGGTCAACTCTGCTTCGAGAGTCCTCTTAAATTTTGCTTTCCTTCTCAAATCAGTCAAAGGTGCGCAAAGTTGAGAGAAGACTTTGACAAACCTCCTGTAATAGAAACATATGCCCATAAATCCCTTCAATTATGTTAGTGTCTTAGGTGTGGGCCAATCAAGTATAGATTGTATCTTCTCTTGGTGTACCTGTACCCCCTTCAATACAATGATGTGCCCTAAATAAAGGACCTTTGTCATTCCAAACTCACATTTGGATTCCTTAGCATATAAATATTGCTCTTCCATGATAGCCAAAATCTTCTCTACATGTTGAAGGTGCTCCTCCCAAGTTTTGTTATAGATCAACAAGTCCTCAAATAAGACTAGGAGGAACTTCCTTAGTTTCTTGTTGAAAACATGATTTATGCAAGACTGGAAGGTGTTTGGCACATTAGTCAACCCAAAAGGCATCACCAAGAACTCATAGTCTCCATAGTGACATCAGAAAGCAGTCTTGGGGACATCTTGCTCCCTCATCTTTATCTGATGATAACCAAGTCAATATTTGTGAAGTATACATCCCCATGGAGGTCATCCAATAGCTCATCAATCCTTAGGATGGGCTATATATTCTTGATTTTCTTCTTATTTAAATCCATGTAGTCACTACACATGCGCATGGTCCCATCCTTGTTTTTCACCAATACTACTAGAGATGCAAAGGGGCTGGAACTTGGCCTAATGTGTCCCATGTATAGTAGTTATTTAATGGCCTTCTCAATTTATTCTTTATATTTCTTGGGGTTCCTATAGGGAGTGGTGATGATATTTTTCTCACCCTTCTCCAACTATATGATGTGCTCAAACCCCCTATCTGGCGATGCTCCTAGTGGTATGGGTTCAAAGACCTTGTTGTGCCTGTTAATGATTCTTTGAATATTTGGTGAGTCAGTTTCCCCCTTCTTATCCACCCTAACCAATATTATACACTATCCTTCATCAGTAATGTCTTCCATCCTAAATATGGCCTCCATGCACTTTGTTGTCACCACTCTTGGTGTGGTGATTTTCATGCCCCTGAGAACCACCTTTTTCCCATTTTCCTTTGTAATAGACATCTCCATTGTCTTGTAATTTGTAGTGATTGGACCCAACGTACTAAGCCACTAAAATCCAAGGATGATGTTGGTTTCTGGAAGGCCCATAACATAGAAATATTGTGCCAAATCATGCCTTCCCAATGTAAGCTTCATTCCTGGGATGTATCTATCATAGGGCATAGTGTGCCCCCCTGCTACCTCCACATGAAATCCCTCAAATTCAACTATATGTATGTGTCTCCTTTGCAGTAGGGATGAATCAACGAAGATGTGTGAATCACCCCCATCGATGAGAACTTAAACCTTTTTCCCTTTTATCACCCCTCTCATCCTGAAGGTGTTGAATTTAGGTACCCCGCTAATGGATTATAGTGTTACCTTCTTATCTACTGCAAGGCCATGAATTTCATCCTCCTCTTGTGTGTTTTCTGTGAGATTTGCCTCTATGTTCTGTAGATGGTTGAAACCTTCCTCCTCCTCCTCATCAGAGATCACCTCAATTTAGTGAGCCTTTCCCTTTCCCATGCATTTGTGTGTTGGATCCCAAGGCTATTTGCAGGTGCAGAACAACTGCTTCCTTCTCAATTCCCTCCTAGTGGTCTCATCCATTCAACCTCTTCCCTGGTCAAAAACCATTTGGTCTCCCCCCCCTTGGTTCATTGGAGATATTTGGTCTCTACCCCCTTAGTTTATAGGAGGTTTAGGGGTAAATCTAATCTTTTCTGCTGAAGCCAAGTCCCTATTCTTCCATATAGTATCATGCAAGATGGTAGGATTAAAATCCTTGACCCAACCCCTTAAGGGCTCCATCAACCTCTCTATGAAGAGCATCATAAGTCTCACTTGAGACACATACTACACCATAAATTCTATCCTATGAAACTCTTCTATGTATAGCTCTGGTGATCCTGTCTGTCTAAGCTAGGTGAGTTCCCTAAAAGGTATCTCTAGATCCCCCTAGTCAAACCTGTTAATGAGCCTCTATGTAAAATCTATGTAAGTTGTGATCTGATTGTGACCTAGTGTATTCAATCCATGATACCACCAATTGTGAGATTTTCCCTCCAAGTACATGGTGGAAAACTTGATGGAATCCATCTCTCTCATGGGGTTAAGTGATAAGTAGGTATCAAGTTTCTACACCCATGCTTGTGCAATCACCTTGGAAGATCCATCAAAGTATGGGATTTCCATCTTGCCTTCCTTGCACTCCAATTCATAGTTAGGCCTTTGATACTGTTTAGGATTACCCTTGAAGTTCATCCCACAATACTTATCCAGTCTGACTTTCCTTTGGAACCTTTCACTCAATGTGTGATATTCCATGGCACACCACTCAAAGTTGTCCTCAATTTCATCATCATAGTTGTGTTGTGGCTAGTTATCCAAGAATGTAGGTAGGTAGGGTCTAGGGGTGGCCCTACTATGTGTTGGCCCCTGAGGAGTTCCTCTTTCATAACTCTGTCCCTCCGTGTGATAGTGAGGGATATTCTTCTGATGAGTTCTAGTGCCCCCATTAGACCCATTGGCTTCCTTGTTTGCATAAATTTCTAGTCCCTTAATTGCATGGGATATCTATAGTAGGAGTTACACAATATTCATTTGAGTGGCATTTATCTTCTCCAAGGTCTCTCTCATTTCAACTTGTATCCTACGCATAATTTCCATATTTTCCTGTAGATGATGTTCAAGTGCACTTTGTGTCTAAATTATGGAGTGTTGTAAATCCTTAGAAAAACCTACTAGAATCTGTGTCTCATTGTCCTCACCTAAGCCCTCCATCTTTGCCTCTGTTTCACCTATCTTCTTTCTGCGTCTGCCCATGTAAATACCACTGAACTTTTGCATGCGCTAATCCCCACTGGTTGGGAGGATCAACACTATGATAACACTGTAATGTTCCCAAGACAATGTTTTTTCTGGAAACACTAATTGTTCATTGTTTATTTGTTATTTGGTTATATGTTTGCAGGTTTACTCATAGAGTTGCGCATTAGGGTTTATATTATCAAGATTATAGCAATGAAGTGATATATCTGAAGAATATACCATAAAAAAAGACAAGATATAATAAGGAACACCAATATAGAGCCAATAATGTTAGATCTGACCTTTATTTAGATAGTAGATAGATCCTATAACCAAATATCTGCAGATCTAGAAGACAACCACAATAATATCCAAAATGGGAGGATAGTTGCTACAATAGTAACCAATAGTGATCATAATATCCTTCAAAGGAACTTTGAAGAGAAGAAACAAGCCTCAAAAGGCCAATAGCTGCAAGATAATATTGATAATATGGAATCATTGCTCAGTGTAGTGCCAAACCCTCAAACTGGCTGAGTTGCGCACTATCCTAGTGGTTGTAGACAGCCTAGATTTTAACCCTCCTCTTCCTATGCTGCAAATGACTCAAACATATCCCGGAATGTAGATTGGGCCACTAGAACCCTCATGACAAACTCTCATACTAAATGGTGAGGTTTTGGACCTCCAAATGGGAAAACCCTCAATTGGTTTGCACCCCCCTGGTTGACTGATGCTCCAATATTTCGGCCTCCCCTCTAGAGGCCTCCAACTGCTACAAAGTTTACTGATATGATAGATCGAGGAAATACAACCCCACTGGTGAAGTCTCAGGATGAAATATGAATATCTGGGCCACTAAATGATGGAAACCTCCTTATGCAGTGCACCCCTCTCTTACCCAAATCGTGCCAATATATAGGTAATAATCTACTTTTAAAACCTCCTCTTGAATAGACTAGAAATGTTTCCCTTTACCATACAAAGATAACCTAGATGTTCATTTTCCAAAAAGCCTCCTCCTTACTTTAGATCGAATTGATCTCCACAAGGTGTTGCACCCTCCTGCTAGAAACCCCCTTAGGCTGTACACTAGTACTCTTGTGCCAATAGATATGACCTCTGTAACACTATAGAATAGTGTGGGAGGATTGTGGAACCTCTAGGACCAAGCGGGGATCAAGGAAGGTGGAATTTTTCACCACTGAGTTGATCTCTAGGGTTTTAGTATCAAAACCATGAAAACTGCTTGTGCTTAAGAGCCCAAATGCAAAATATGATAATAATCCATAATTCCTTAGAGGTGCGCCCTTCCTTTATTTTATACCCCCAGTCTATTCTTCTTTTGAGTTAGTTAACCCCTAGGGTTAACTCCTAGATTTTCTCCACATGTTCTTTTCTTTCGTTGAGTTACCTTTTTTCACACAAAGTCAACTCAATAATATAACGTTGTGCTTAGGAAATGAATTTTGGTTGACTTTGTCCCCATGATGAAAGAGAATATAGTCTAGTGGGGATATCTAGACTACTGAGTCTATCCAAGCCTCTTCATCAAGAGGTGGGGGGCATTGCAATGCGGGTTGAAGTCACAAAAATATCACACCAAAAAAAAGGGTCAAGGATACCCAAAATGGAATGATCTCACTTGGGGGATAGAGCCAAAAGGATTTCTAAAAGGAAGTAGTTCCTTGGTACAATCACCATAATAAATTATCCGGGGACATAGTGGCTTGGAGTGGGAGAAGTCCACAAGAATCCCCCACAACAAAAGGATCACAAGGGAAGATCACAACCTCAAATAACCTTGCAAAAATAGATCATTGATGACTTGCACATACCCAAAAATTACATGGGATGTAATGCCCAAAAGATGAGCTCATGTGTGGAGAAACAAAAATGAGCCTTAGATAGTATAAAGGTAAACAATGTGTAGCTAATAGACCTTCACCTATAGATGGTAATAGGTGCAATGCCAAGGTAGGAATGTAATATTACCACAAAATGTTGCAATGCTAGACACTCCTGATTGATCAAATGGATGGAGTGGTGAGCCATCCATGTTTCCTTTATATAGATATTGGTATGACTTGGTCACATGAGTCAAACATGAGGACCCAAACAAGTGAATCATCTTGGAGTTTCCTTCAGACAGATTGATATGTGACCAGATTTTTCAGCCCACATGGGAACACTTGGGGTGCACTTGATCATGGTCAAATAGATGGACTAGTAGAGTCAGGATGACTTAGGCGGACCCAATATGACTTGGAATGATTGGGAACAAATCACTAGATGGTTGGATTGAAGTGACGATAGGCGACACTTGGATCCACCTTGGAATGGTGGGGCTTACAAGTCCATGGAAAACTCATATAATCATGTGGATGCCTAAAAACAATAAGGCATCAAGTTACAAGAGAATATATTCATTAATTGTTCTGCAATTATCAAGTTTAGGGTTTGGGCACAATAGAAGACTTGCGGTGGCTAAGTGACAAAGAGATGAAAATAAGACCTACAAAAGGTAGGTCCACAATTTCTTTAGGGGTTGTATTGATAGTATCATTAGTTATTTTCCATTGCAATTTTAGTCAATAAATGAGTTATAGGAAGATTGTTTGTGCTCCTTTGTTGTACATGTAACCCACTTATCTTATTAATATGTAACCTGTTATCACATGATAATTTGTATTAATTTTTCCAAAGCATATTGTCCTTGTGTTATCTTTCCACTTAGATTTTAAAACTTTTTCACCAGCTCCGTCATGCTCCCATCACCTAAATCCTTCACTCATCTAATCATCCAAAATAGTCATGTCCTCCATGAGTCAAAATTGGAAAATATCCCAAACCTATATCTAGCCTTAATGATTATCTAAATTCTTCGGTCCCATCACTTCATTCATTTTTACCCTTATTATCATATTCCCGTTGAAAATTAAAAATATTCCTTTTGTTAAGATTAAGCTCCCTTATCCTATCCACAAAGTCATGTGATAAACCTCATATGCCCAAAGTCCTTCGAAAAATGGAAAAATGTTTATTATTATTAATATAAATATTTTTATATTAAAATATTTATATTAATATTTAATCCAAGATTTAATTCATGACCTCACATCAAGTCATGGGCATGAATCTCAATTTTTAATATTTTAAAGTCAAAGGGTGGATGGAGGGCGCATATCCATTTCGAGGGTTGAAAGTGATCGGTAGTTATTTTTTTGAAGTGGTCCTAAAATCCAAATCACTATTTTGGTGTTGGGATACATGTTCTTACTTGGTGCATTTAGGGAGATGGAGTGGTAATTATTAAAACCACTCTCCACAATCTACAAAATACTATGGCAAACATTTACTATATTATTTGGTTTCAGAAACGTGTGGCATATGAGGATAGTTTTTCTAGGAGTGTGTTTCAATACTAATCATGGAATTTCCAATAAATGAAATTCTTCCACACGGTGAAAATGTTTTACAGATGTAAAAATTAAATTTTACAGAGAAGAAAGACTAATGTTTATTTCTATGGAAAAGAGTCATAAAGAAGAAGATGTACGTGAACAAAAGATTTGGACAATTGTTTATCCAAGTTTTTTACAGAAGTAAAAGGGAAAGATCAAGGGATATTTTCATAATTTACCAAGATGGTTTCCAAGACATGGTTTTCAAAACCATGGGAAAAAAACCAATAAATAATTTTCATAGTGAAATGGTAAATTGGGAAAAACAAGACATGGTTTTCAAAACCACGGGAAGTAAGCAATAAATGGTTTTTCAAAACGACGGGCATGAATTCAAATATGGAAATTTAATTTTACAGGACATTTTTTTGGGGAATTATTTTTATTCAAATATATTATTCCCAAATATTTAAGGAGAATATGGACAAATACAATTAGATTTGAAAAAAGAACAAGTGACATTTCAAAGAGGATGTGGCAGTCAGTTTCCTTAGCAGTTAAGACTTATAGGACAATTTACGGATGAACCAGAATGAATTTTCAAAATTCAAAGGAGGCTATTGTCAAGCACAGACCCTAGAACATTAACCTTGTTCATTTTTCACACAACTGTCACATATTGGGATATTCAAATGGATCTTGGAGCCATATTTTTCAGTTATGATTTCCTGTTCGAGACATGTTTTTGTGGAACGTGTTATCAGTCCAAGAAACTCTTTGAGGTTGTGGGTCAAAGATGCTTGGTAACTTAAGGTAAACTTTTTTTTGTATTTGGTATGTGTGGATCAATGGGATAACTCAATTACATTATGGTATTCAGATAGTCGAAATGAGAATCAAATGAACCAGTGCTCTCAAGGATCAATAATCAGATGATAACTTTTAAGTGGGTGAGAAAACAATGCTTATAAACCAAATACAAATGTAGGGTTTAATCAACAATGATAAGAAAATATTGATCAAGTTATGAGCTAACCAATGAGATGACAGTCATTCTGCAGCTAAAACAACTTGAATAAGAGTACGGAAGGAAAGATGAGAATTTGACATCAATAGAGAGAGAAAACTGTGATTTGTATTATCATATGGAAAAGTATGTTTACAATATAGTATCTTCTGTATCCAAAATCGAACCTTTACTTTATCAAAATGATAAGTATTTATAACCTTTACAATAGATCTCAGATCCCTGAAAAATGGATCTAGATTTCTAAATATAGAAAACAGAGTGCAAACTAATTACAATCAGAAAATTGAAAATCTACTTTATATGAATTGAACTGTCTTCAAAAGGTCTTTATAATGACACACCCCTGATGTGTCTCTGATGTGTTGACACATGTCTTCAAAAMTAAAAACTTTAAACAGTTGTGAACAAAGTTTTAGTTTACCATTTAGGCATTCACCTCCTGTATCTCCATGAATCTTTGAAACTGAATATTTCATGATTTGGTGATTAATCTTTTTGATGCCCTCTTATCTTTTAAATCACCCAAAAATCGCTTTGTTCGAGCTCAAAATCTTCAAACTTCTTTCTCTGTGGTTTCACCAGCTATTTTGCCTTAGAATTTGCTAATTAGTCGATGAAATAACTACTTTTCAACAACTAATTGGTTATAATTGTGCCTCCTGTGCTGGTGAAAATTATGTTTTAATCAAAAGGAAAACCTTTCGTGTTCAAAATAACAAATCATTGTTTGTATTAGTCTCGATTAATCTCCCTGCAAATTTACAACAACCTGTGCCAACACCTGTAAATCTGGATGTGTGGTAATTCTTGCTTTCAACTTTTGATTTTCCTCTTCAGACGCTTAGCTAACCACCATAAGCTGGTATAGTCCTTTGTGATCTTTTTATTCTTCTTCTTATCCTTTATGCTTTCAAGTTCTAGCTTCTCAAAAGATGCATTGGTCTTTGAAAAATTCTCTGATAAAGTATTATATTTTGCCTTTATCACCCTTTCTAGAATCTCCTACTATGCTATTATCTCTTTCAGCTCCTTAATCTTTTGTGATTTCTTTGATTTCTTATTTCTTGAGGTTTCACCTTCATCTTTGGAAGTAAAAACTTCAAAATACTATGCAGGTTCCATGGAGTGCTCTGGACTGTTGATGTCTGGAATTTCATCATCTTTTTCCAGTTCTGTATCTTAATCTGTCTATCGAATATTTAGAACATTTTCCTTCTTTACTGTGGATTGCTCTGGGTTTATTTCAAAATCTAGTTACTTTTTAGCTTTCTTGGGCTTTACACTAGATTTTTTCTCTTCTGGTGACTTTGGGAGAGATCTCCTTTTCCTTGAGCTACTCTAAGGAGTTGGTTGCTTCTTGCCTGCTTTCTTCTTTTCATTCATAGGTTGAGTTTGGGCCTCAAAACCTTCCCAAAAGACAAAGTGCTGCCAAGTTATTTTTCTCTGTCTCAATTCTTCCAAGATGATCATTTTAATCAGGCCATAATGACAAATGGAATTCTTGATGTTGAATGGTTCGACTCTAATCCTATTATACACCTTTGTTAGGATTTTATGAAGAAAGAAAGGCATATTTATAAGGATCTTCCCTGTGAAGTGATCTAAGAGTCTAAAGTGATATAACATCAACTTGTCATATCTTCCCTCTGAAGTTACATATAGCTGAATTCCTTTGAACAAAACTTGCCATTCATCTTCAAGGTAAGAAACAGGGATACTTTTCTTCCAGGTTATACTTCGGAACTCTGTTTTGAGGTATGATCTAAAATCCAAATTCTTGGTTACTGTTGTTTTAAACCAACTTTGACCTATTATGGGTAAGCTAGTTACTGAAGCAATGACAACTTCATCAACTATCAGTTCTAGAGAACCTACTGTATCTTTCTTTCCATCGTATGACTTTGCAAAGGTCTCTGCTATCGCCTGGTGATATCTCTCCTGCAACTTTTCTACATAGGTCATACATCCTGCATCTGAGAAATGCTTCTGAACCTCTGGATGAGACTGCAAAAAAGATAACTTGTCTAATTCTTTCCTCAAAAGTGATCCTCCTTGCTTCCTTTCCATCTGCAACTTAATAACTAATTAATTTGTACATGGTTAACACAGTAATTTTTCTAAATAAATAAAGGGTTGGCGTTGGTGAAAATGACCCTTTGTTATCAATTGACATATGAAAACCCATAATAGAATTTTTGAACACCGTGAGCTTAAAATAACAAATGATGATTTGATTTGATGTCAACAGATATCTGGTAATTTATCCTCTAGTTCTAATGATGATTAAGAGTTTGTCACATCTTCAAACCCTTCTCTATTTTCCACACGAAATACGTGATCATAATCTATCATGATATCCTGCTAGATCGTGGTGAAGAGGTGTAACCACTCATTTGCTTCCATTAACTTGCCATGATGATCGTATGACATGTGTCCAACGTACCCTTTTTGGGTTTCTAAAGTGGTTGGATAAAAACCCGTGTTAATAGTTTCACCAGCTCGCTTACTGCTAAGAGTACCCTTTAGCCGTTGAAACCTGAGGCTTTCACTGGCTAACTTCAACTTCAAAACAAATGTTAGCCGTTGAAAAGCTTTTTCTTGATTTTTTGAAAAGATCTTTTGAGGATCGATTTATTTCTAGAATAACACCTTAAATCCTATGTTTTGACACTTCAAAATTCTAAATATATATATATATATAACCCTATTTATAACCATGCTATCACCTACAAAATGGAACAAATTGACTGATTCATTTTGGGAGATAACATTTAGCTCTAGCTAGGATGGAGACCTCCCTGTGAGGTTTCCAAGAACCTAGTTTGACTCAGTAGCCTTATTTACAACTTAAATTCAAAATGTATTTTACTCAGTATTCCATTGGGCATGGAGTTATTGACAAAACAAAACAAAAACAAAAACTAAAAAGAATATGTACAAATAGCAGGCTTTAAGGAAAGCCTTATGAAAAGTAGAGTTTCAGAAATTGCCCATTGAATGGGCCACCTGATACTTCTTCACCTGCAATATCTTGGCTGACAAAAGTATTTTTTTGCTAAGCTGATGCTATGACAAATGGACCTATCCAGAGTGCATCAAACTTGCCATGTTTTCCTTTTCCTGCCTTGCTGCATCCCATTTCAGAACCAGATCCCCTGCCTTGAAAATATCTGCCTTAACTTTTCTGTCAAAAGTTTCTTTCATCTTCCTTTGGTATAACTCTGTCTTTTCCATAAGTTTCTCTCTGTCTTGCTGCAGCTCTACCAAATTGTGGATCCTCCTAGTTATATCATTTGGCTCAGAGTCAACTTCTTGTAAAAATTTTGCAACTGTCAGTGCAATTTGAACATGAAAGCTGGCTTCAGTGCCATATACTAACTTGAAGGGGGATGTGACAATTGACTTTTTATTTATAACTCTGTCAGCCCACAAAGAAAATTACAACTTGGAATCCCAGCCCTTGGTATTTTGTTCAAGAAACTTCTTTATGATTCTGAATAAACTCTTATTTGATGATTCAGCTAAGTCATTTCCCTGTGGATAGTAAGAAGTAGAATGTACTAGCTGAATTCCCATCTCTTCACATAGTTTTACCAAGTGTTTATCATTAAATGCAACAATGTTATCTGTGACTATTCTCTTAGGGTAGACAAATATGGAGAATATGTTTTCTTGCAGAAAATTAATGATCACAGTGTGATTGGCATTTCTTGTAGGAATGGCCTCAATCCATTTGGTAAAATAATCAGTAGCAACAAGGTTCCATCTATAATGATTTCTATAAGGTGGATTAATATCACCTATGAAGTCCAAACCCCATTGTTGAAAAGGACTCGTGACCACAACAGGTTTGAGGGGAAGAGATTTTAGTTTTTGTTTGCCTGCAAACCTTTGGCATTTGTCACATGTTTTCACAAATTTACACACATCTGAAAATAAAGATGGCCAATAGTAACCATCTCTCAGAATTTTATGAGCAATAGTCTTCCAATAATGAAGCCCTCCACACTCACTATTGTGAAATTCAATCATGATTTTAGATGATTCCTCTTGGTTTATGCACCTCAAGAGTATCCCTGTTGGATTTTTCCAAAACAATAACTTGTCATTAATGTAGAAATTTATGGCCTTAAGATTTAAATCTCTCTCTTGTGTTTTTGTTAATTCTGAAGGAACTATTAAATTCTGCAGAAAATAAATAATGTGACTGTACCATTCAAAATCAACTAGGTGAGGAGAAACCTACAAATTATCACTACCTCTATCTTCTGAAACCAGAATGTTCTTTGCATTTATACCCACAAAATTCATCTCAAGCAACTTACAATTTTCTTGTGCGAGGAGCTTAGCAAGTCCTTGACCTTTCACAAGTTTTACTGGCTTGATCTCAACATCAAATTCAATTAACTTTGCTATCCATTTACTCCTTTTACCATCTATGTCAGGTTGTATAAGCACATATTTAACAGAGCTTGAAGGTACATAGGCTATTACCTTGGCTTGAAGAATGTAAATCCTTAAGGATTTTAATGACTTGATGAGTGCATATGCTTGTTTTTCCAATGGTTCATACTTTGCTTCAACATCACTCAAGACATTACTGAAGAAGGAAACTGGTTGCTCCTGACCATCAACATTTTTCTGCAATAGTACAACTACAATTGTATCTTTTGAAGCAAATGAGAATATGTAAAACTCTTTGTCAAAGTTGGGACTGATTAAAACAGGGGATATTATAATGGCTTCTTTGATAGCATTGAAAAAGTGTTTATCTTCTTTAGTCCATATTACTTCATAATTCTTTCTTAACATACAAGTAATGTTCTTTGTAAGTTTTGCAAAGTTTGCTATAAACCTTCTGATAAAGTTTATAGTTCCAAGGAAAGACTGGATATCCTTTTTTTCTTTATCTAGGAAGAGACAATTTTTTAATGGCTTCTACTCTTTTTGGGTCAACCCTTACCCCATTATTTGAAACAATATGTCCAAGAAATTTCCCTTCTTTAAGTGCAAAATTAGATTTCTTAGGATTAAGAAAAATGCCATACCTTCTGCATTTTAGGAATGCCTTCCTCAAGTGTTGCAAATGATCTTCATGGCTTCTTGAAAAAACATTTATGTCATCAATATATATCAAAACAAATTTATATTTCTCTCCAACAAATGCAATGTCCATTTCTTTCTGGAAACTAGCTCCAACATTCATCAGTCCGAAAGGCATCTTTTCATACATGAAAGTGCCTCGTGGAGTGGTAAAGGCAGTCTTTTCTCTGTCATTCGGATGGACACCAATCTGATTGTATCCTGAGAATCCATCAATAAAGGACATCACACTTGACCCTGACACCTTCTATAAAATGTGTTCCATATTGGGCAACATGTAGTTATCTTTCCTAGAACACTTGTTTAAATTTCTGAAATCCACACAGAGTCTGATCTCTCAATTTTTCTTTCTGACAGGTACAAGGTTAGAAATCCAATCTGAGTATATGAGAGGTATAATAATTTTAGCATCCAATAATTTCTTGATCTCTTTTTCCATGGTAGGCAACAACATAGGACTGAAAGATCTAAGCTTCTACCTAAATGATTTAGTATCTTTGTTTAAAGGAATCTTGTGTTGAATTATCTCAGTGTTGAATGTTTTCAAGTCACCATATTGCCAAGCAAAGATATCAACAAATTATTTTAACAACTCACCATAATCATCCTTTTCTTCTTCAGACAGATGAGAATCTAAGTTGACATATTTAGGATCTTTTTCACTGGCTACATTAAACTGAAAGACATCTAAGTCCTCTTCCTTCTTTCCCAATTTTACAGCCACATCATTATTATCAAAAATATTTTCTAAAGGGACCAATCCTTTAGGAATTTTGTTAGTGGACAATTGAACAATTTCATGTGCTCCAATTTTACTTTTGATCTTTGGCTTCTCATCTTCTTCATCATGTTCATTTTCCAAATCAACCTACAAATCTATAAACTCATCCATTACTACAAGGAATCTGGTGAGTTCAACATCATCTTCAAAAACCTTCCAAAACTTTACATTATTAGGGAGTGATGGCCTATACTTTACTTGGAATTCATAGTTTAATTTAGGAGGTAATGGAGGTATGAAAGAGCAGGCTGAAACAACCAATGAATTAGCTAGTTCATTCATGGCTCTAGAAACATGAGTAATATTGAAATCTGTAAAAGAATGAATCACTGTCAAAACTTCATCTCTATAGGCTTTTAACCTGACATGTTTTGCTTGATAGGAGTTATTTACATGTTGGATTATCAGATTTGCATCCCCAAATACCTGCAAATTATTAATCCTCATATCTTTAGTTGCATTTATACCCAAGAGTAATGCCTTATATTCTGCAATGTTGTTTGTGACTTTAAAGTCAAGCTTAAAAGAAAAATGAGTGGTTTCTTTTGACGGGGAAATGATGACTATACTTGCTCCAGCTGATTCTCTTGTACATGCCCCATCAAAGAACATTGTCCACAAATCATTTTCACCTATTTCTACTGGCTTCACAATGGGTTGCTTAAGTAATAATGATTCTAAAACAGTGTCATCGATTTGAAGTATACATGACCCCATACCTGTGTCCACTGAATAAATTGGGTGATTGACTGGATTCTGATCATCACTGATTATGTATGCAAGATGAGATTCTCTGTACAACCTTTTGTTTTCTCCATTGAGCATTAGAATTATGGCATATGATAGATCCATTTGCAGAGTTCCACCAAGTCTTTTCATGAAAGATCTAGACAAGAGACATTCAAATTTGGGAGGGATGTCTACCAAAACCACATCCATCACCATGGTTTTCATTGATGCTGAGGTCAAGGTCACTGCCAAATATTTAATAAGTCCAAAGCATTTAAATCTCTTAGAGTCAAAAGAGAAAATATCATGATAAGTCTTAGTGATTTCTAGACCAAGTTCTTCCATCACAGCCTTTGGCATCAGATTATGAGATGCACCTGAATCTAAGAGACAATTATGGAAGATTTTTTCATGAATATTCAAGGAAATGTAAACTGGTGGACATCTCTCATCCCTATCTTCAATCATAGGGCCTAAGACAATAGTAGACTAATTATCTTGAATGTTGAGGACATCAACAGAGTCAGAAGTGCATCTAGGATCAAGGGTGCTCAAAATGTTTTTCTTAAATGACTCATTTTTCATCAGCTCAACTAGAGGGATTGGAAGTTTAATTTTTTGGATTTATGCTTCAAGATTAAATTATAATGAGGTCTTGTCAGATGTTTTGACCTCATGGGATGCTACTTTTAATGCAATCTGCGGTTCCTTTAAGTTCTACTGATCTTGATTCTGTTGCTTGATAGGTAAAATGTTTTTCTTTTGAGGAGGAGGTGTAGTACTTTGTTTTGCAGCAGCTGCCTTAGATATGAGATTGTATCTATTTTTCTCATCTGCCTGAAATACACCATTGTCATTAGAAATTTCATTAATTTGTTCATTTGTAAGGGCCTCCTCATAATCATTTCGAGTCAAAAATGATTTTTCTAGCTCTGCTTTGACATAATGAATATGGTCTTCTTGATCTTCTGGACATTCATCTTCATCATATTCTTCCATCACAACATTTTGAAGAGGAGCCTTTATCTTTTGATCCTCAGTAGGATTTCTCTCTCTTTGCAAAATCTACACTTGCTGATTATTTCTCCTGAAGTTGTTTCGATTCTAATTGGAATTTATGTTTGTATAATCATAAGTACCCCTTCCCTTGACAGGCTGCTTGTTTTCAATTTTAAGTTTAGATATCTCAGAAGTTAAAGACTCTAACATTTTAGTCATCTTGTCTAATTTTGGATTAGTATTGGATGAAGAAGAAGCTTCATCTCTAGGCTTTCTTCTATCAGTGTTTCCCTTCAACTTATGAGAAGCCAATATATTTGATTCCACTTCAAGGGAAGAATCGTGCATCAGAGATAGTGTAGGTGAACTTCTTTATGTCAACAAGAGACTGAATTCTGAATCAAATGAATTTGCATATGTTATTTTGGCAGAGGTATCTGAGGGCTTTAACTCAGCTGGTATTTTACTGTACATCCTATTGAACCTTTTAGTGAAATCATACATTGATTCACCATTTGCTTTCCGTATATTTCCAAATTCAGTAATATAGTACAAAACATTTCTTTTATCACCCTAGTGCTTAAAAAAGATATCATCCAATTTCTCTATGCCAGCTATTGAACCAGCATGAAGTTCTTTGAACCACTTCCTGGCATGGCTGTTACACATTATTTTCGTCATCCCTATGACCATTAATGACATAAACCTATCTGTTTCCTTCAGATGGGTCAATGGTCTGAGTTCCTAAAGAGAGAAGGGAGAAGAACTTTTCCTGAGAAAAGAAGTTGCATTTTCCTTTGTAAAAACCCTATAAAAAAGGAAGTTCGCGGGCTACATTATAGCTAGGGTGCGAAAATGCCTGATTCTCATAGGTTGCACCATAGCTGGGTTGCAAGATGTTTGTAGGTTGCTCTATAGGCAAGGTGCGAGAATGCTTCCACGTGGGAAAAATAAGTGTTTTCTCGAATCTTCTAGAAGGAGAAACTTCCATGGTGAGGTGGCATCTGAATGGTTTGGATCTTACTTTCTTTCATGATTTAGTGGCATCATCCTAACCTCCTCACCTTATCCTCTTCAACTTATAAAAGGAGAGGATCTCTCA
>SNQJ01S0088509.1:30788-56461 GCA_010110895.2 Picea sitchensis
TTGCATAAGATGTAGTTTGTGATTTCACATCTGTCTATAAACTTATATTGGCATTTTGAGACATAAACCTACCTGGTGTGCATAAAGGATAAAAATTGCATTGTAAAACTAAGTGTCAAATTGTTAAAGTTGGCTATATTAAACTTCACGCCCAAAGTTCGCTAAGGATCACTAATTTAGGATTTAATTTGTAAATTGATCATTGTTATATGTATAACCTATTTGTACAATTAGTAGTGCATTTTCACTCAAAAAAGGATGATTTCTATGCACAAAGATTCATGTAATTTTGATGAATGAGAGGAGGGTGGGTTAGGAGATAAATCGAGGTCATTTTGCATTAAGAGTCATAAAATACTCTTCTATGAAAAAATAGGCAAGAGATGCATAGTAAAACCCTAGAAATTCAAAAAATATTTCTAAAAAGTAACCCAATGTTTTATTATACCTTAGATTTGATTTTTGCAAGTTGTTGCGGATGTGGTTTATCATAGTATACATACTCATGTTTTTTATTTTGCAATTGCAAGTTTAAAAAGGGTGGTTTTGCAAAAGAGACAAATCTTGCCTTGTAATTTGCAAGGTATAAATTGTACTAAGTGACTAAATGAAAATGGACACCCAAGGTTCCCCGTAGCTCCAAAAGTTGTTTTATAAGTTTTAAGATTGAGTTACATAAAGGGTAAATTTACCTATTCATCTAAAGTTCAATTGAAGAACAAGAGAGGTTGGTTTCATGCACCTAGAATTGGGATCTCATGTAAATTTGAAGGGAAAAGTGCCTCAGCCTCAAATGAATGTTCTAGTCTCAAATTTGAGACAATTTTGGTGGTTCATGATCTTCCATAAGCTGTAGTTTGTGATTTCATGCATGTCTATAAATTTATATTGGAATTTTGAGACATAAATCTACCTGGTGCTCATAAAGGATAGAAATTACATTGTAAATCTTAAGTGCCAAATTGTTAATGTTGACTATATTATATTGCACACCCAAAGTTGGATAAGGATCAATAATTTAAGATTTAATTTATAAATTGAGCATACACCTTGTTGTTTCTTAGTGCATCTCCCCAACGAGGTCAGGGTATAGATATTTGGGTCTCGAGCTAGTTTCTCTTGAGGAAAATTGTTCTCGCCAACCCAAGCGGCCTCCCATGGAGAAAGAAAAGCGAGACAAGGGAGCAGAAGATTACATCAAGTTGTTGCTCACAAAATCCCTTGCACAACATAGGAACGAGATGTTGGATAATTTTTCCCAAATCCTTCAACGGTTTCCAATAATAGCAAGAGCATCTTCATCAAGAAATCATTTTGGATATGCTTCCCCATTCAAGGTACAAGTTGATTTCAATATTCCTGTATTTGAAGGTCAAATCGATGTGGATGCTTCGGAAAAGTGGTTAAATATGCTAGAAGGTTATTTCTATGTCCACAATTGTTCTGACAAAGAAAGATCACCTTTGTGCTCCTTAAGGCTCTCCCCCATGTCAAACATTGGTGGGAAACTTACTGAGAGAAAAAATTGACAGAGGAATCTAGAATATTTGAGGTTGAGCCCACTTGGGATTTTTTTATGGATGCGTTCAAGGAGAAATATTACCATGTGGGAAACTATGATGACCATTACATGAGATGGACCACACTGCATCAAGAGAGGGGCCAAACAGTGTCAGAGTTCACAAATACTTCCATACCCTATGCACCAAGATGAGTATCAAATACTCTGAGTGGGATCTGGTTTTAAAATCACGAGGGGATATACACAGGTACATCCAAACTGAAATGAAGTTTCTAGACATCTAATAACTAGGAGTTGCTTATCTATATGTTGTCAAAATCGAGTAGAAATTTAAGTAGTAGAACAAGAGAAAATTTGGATCTACAAATCCACAACAACCAAAGTATGGTAAAGGAATCCCTAATTCATAGAATAGCCAACCTCAAGACAACTAGTCCAATCCAAAGGAAAACAAGAGCAACAAGAAGATGAATAAGGACACTAGGAAGTTGTGCGACTTCCACAAAATCACTTGGCACAACACCGATGAATGTCGCTCGAAAAAATCATTGGTAGTCAAGCTCAAAGAAAACAATTCGAGCCCCGAATCAAACTCTAATTCAAAAAATAATAAAAAGAGAAAGACAATTGATGAAAAACCCACTGCTATTGTCACAACCACAAAAATCCAACCAGAAGAACCAAAAGATCCTAATGAGGGGGAGTGCCTCTTCCATTCAAAGATATGGGTGAAGGGGACCCAACTACATTTTATTATTGATATCAGTAGCCGAAAGAACATAATCTCAACAGAGGTCATCAAGAAATTGGATTTGCCGACAACACCACACCCACAACCATACAACATCGGGTTGTTTCGCCAGGGTCGAGATCTTCATGTCAGCCAATAATGTCGCATGTTCTACGACATCTATCCCTTCAAGGATGAGTTATTGTGTGATGTTGTCCCGCTGAAAGTCTATGATGTTCTTTTAGGCTAGCCATCTATGTGGAAGCATCATATTTTTTATGAGTCTCGACTCATTGTCACTTTTGGGGGTCATCTCTATAGGATACCAAAGGTAGTCTCGACTACTGTCTTGACAAAACAATGTCGCAAATTAGCCTCTCATACCACAAATTTTATCCTCTTCACAATATGGGAATAAGGTGAATAGAAGGACACTGCAACCACTGCATACTCCACCCAATACCTTTCTATCTAGAAGAAACAAATTGTAGAAGAGCAAAAAAATATTGTTGTGTCACCTATGGTGGTGCCTCCACACTTCCCAATCCAACAAAGTTACCACAGAACCCTTCATACTCCTCATATCGAATCTTCACTGACAGAGTCTTACCACACTCGGGAAGATCATGCAGCTAGATCCATTGAATGGATCCAACCCCTCCAGTAACAGGTTCATAAAAACCTTCAACAAGCTAAGCAAGACAACTTCTTTAGCAGGGTAAGTAGTTCACCAAGGTTCAGATTCATCAATATTCCACGGGAAATTGATGCAATGCGGACCATTGCTTCCTAAGGGGGGAATAATTATATAGGAAAAAATCATTGGCCACCCACCTATTCCATTGTCTCAAAATAGGGGTTTCCACCTTGGAAGTTTTTCTATGATTTTTTGGGTCATGAACTTTTGATGTCGTTTTAAGGCCCTAAACGACATTTTTTGGGCTCGATAGCACCCAACATGTAGCTAGAGGTAGATTCTAAGACAAATGGAATATGTAATCCTATTCTAGACCTTTATGACAAGGTATAGAAATCCCCAAACGAAGATCATATGCAAACGTTACGCCCTCGAGAAGTTGACGTATCAAATACCCCTATCGGGGCCCACAAACCTTTTGGTGTTTCATCTTCCTGGGTTAGGGTTTTGGATTTTATTTATGTTAAAAAGGGCTTTGTAGACTCATTGTAAACATCATCTTCTTGAAAATGAGTGTATCCATCACATCTCTTCTCAAAGATAAGTTGCCACCATTTTAGCGAGTTCGTGCACTCTGTAATTTTATAGTTTTTGTACATTTTTTTCATTAATAAAAAATTGTGCATTATTGTATCTTTGTGTTTCTTGAAATATATCTGTGTATTTACTTATTATACTTCCTCCTTCAGTTTGTTCTCAAAACAATATGGATCAATGGTATCATAGAAGGATACTCTTTTTCCTTTCTTAGTGCATGTCCCTGACGAGGTCAGGATATAGAGAGTTGGGTCTCGAGCTAGTTTCTCTTGAGGAAAACCACTCTCACTAGCCCAAGAGGTCTCCCATAGTGGAAGAAAAGAGAGACAAGGGAGCAGAAGATCCTGCCAATTTGTTACTCGTGGAATCCCTCACGCAACAGAGGAACAAGATGTTCGAGAATTTTTCCCAAATCCTTCAACAATTGTCGAGAATAGAAGGTGTGTCTTCGTCAAAAAAATGTTTTGGAGACATTGCCCCATTCAAGGTACAAGTTAATTTCGACATTCTCATATTTGAAGGTCAAATCGATGTGGATTCTTTGAAAAAGTGGTTAAATATGCTAGAAGGTTATTTCTCTTTCCATAATTTTTCCGACAGAGAAAGGATCACCTTTGCACTCCTTAAGGCTCTCCCCCTTGTCAAACATTGGTGGGAAACTTATTGGGAGAAAAATTCCACAGAGGAGTCTGGAATATTTCAGGCCGAGCCCACTTGGGATTCTTTTATGGATGCGGTCAAGGATAAATATTACCATGTGGGAAACTATGATTACCAGTACATGAGATGGACCACCTTCACAAATACCTTCCATGATTACTAGAACATGATTACCAGAGTTCACAAATACCTTCCATACCCTGCGCACCAAGTTGGGTATCAAATAATCCAAGTGACATCTGGTTTTAAAATACCGCAAGGCTCTACACAGGTACATCCAAACCAAAATGGATTTTCTGGACATCTCATCACTGGGAACCTCTTATCGATATGCTGTCAAAATCGAGAAAAAAATTAAGTAGTAGAACAAGTGGGAATTTGGGTCTACAAATCCACAACAACCAACTTATGGTAAAGGCATCCCTAATTCATAGAATAATCAACCTCAATACAACCAGTCCAAGCCACAAGAAAAGAAGAGCAATGAGAAGATGAAGAATGACACTACGAAGTGGTGTGACTTCCACAAAATCCCTTGGCAATGAATGTCGCTCAAAACAGTCATTGGTAGCCAATCTCAAAGAAACAGAGACAAGCCCCAAATCAGACTGTGATTCAAAAAATAATAAAAGGAGACATATAATTGATCCAGAACCCACTGCTAATGTTGCAACCACAACAATCCAACCAGAAGAACCAAAGGATCTTGAGGAGGGGGTGTGCCTCTTCCATTCACAGATGTGGGTGAAGGGGACCCTACTTCATTTTTTTGTTGATGGTGGCAGGCGAAAGAACCTAATCTCAGTAGAGGTCATCAAGCAGTTGTATTTGCTGACATTACCACACCTACAACCATAAAACATTGGGTGGCTTCGCCAAGGTCGAGATATTTATGTCATCCAACAATGTGGCATGTCCTACGACATCAATCCATTCAAGGATAAGGTATTGTGTGATGTTTCCCCATTGGAAGTCTATGTTTTTTTTTTAGGCCAGCCATATTTGTGGAAGATTCATGTTTTTTATGAGTCTCAACCCCATATTTTCATTGTTACTTTGGGGGGTCGGCTCTACAGGATACCATAGGTAGTCCCAACTACTGTCCCAACAAAATAGTTCTGCAAATTAACCTCTCATACTGCAAATTTTAACCTCTTCACAATCTAGGTAGAAGATGAAAAGAAGGACACTGCAAACACTGAATCCTCGGCCCAAGACCTTTCTAGCCAGTAGAATCATATTGTAGAAGAGCACAAAAATATTGTTTCATCACCTACGGGGGTGCCGCCACACTACCCAATCCAGCAAAGTTACAACAAATCCCTTCATACTCCTCATATTGCATCCTCACAGATAGAGTCCTCCCACACTCGGGTATATCATGCATCTAGATCTGTTGAATGGATACAACCCCTCCAGCAATAAGTTCATAACAACCTTCAACAAGCTAAGCATGACAACTTCTTTAGCAAGGAAAGCAGTTCACCAAGGTTCAGATTCAGCAAAAGCTTACCCATCTTCCACGGGAACATGATGCAATGGGGAAAATTGCTTCCTAAGGGGGGAAGNGTTCATAACAACCTTCAACAAGCTAAGCATGACAACTTCTTTAGCAAGGAAAGCAGTTCACCAAGGTTCAGATTCAGCAAAAGCTTACCCATCTTCCACGGGAACATGATGCAATGGGGAAAATTGCTTCCTAAGGGGGGAAGAAATATCTAGGCAGAAATCAGTGGCCACCCACCTATTCCACTAGCTCAAAATAGGGGTTTCCACCTTGGCAATGTTTCTACGATTTTCGGGTGTTGAACTTCTGGGGTCATTTTGAGGCCCTAAACGTTGTTTTTTGGCCTCAGTAGCACCTATCATGTTTCCAAAGGAACATGTTAGGCTGAACGAAATATGTACTCCTTGGCTAGACCTTTCCAATGAGGTATAGGACACCCCAAACAGAGATCGTACACCCTCAGGAAGTTGACCTATCAACTACTCACATCGACACCCACAAACGCTTTGGCATTTCATTTTTCAGGGTTAGGGTTTTGGATTTTCTTTATGTTAAAAAGGCCTTTGGAGCCTCATTGTAAACATATTCTTGTGAATGAGTGTAATCAACACATATCTTCTCATAGATAAGCCGCCACCATTCTAGTGAGTTCGTTCACTCTGTAATTTACAGTTTTTGTACGTTTCTTTCATTAATAAAAAAAAAATTGCATTTTTGTATCTCTAAGTTTCTGGAAATATATCTGTGAATTTACTTATTATAATTTATCCTTCATTTTGTTCTCAAGATAATCTGGATCAGTGGTATCATAGCAGGACACTCCTTGTCATTTCTTAGTGCATGTCCCCGACAAGGTCAAGGTATATAGAGTTGGGTCTTGAGCTATTTTCTCTTGAGGACAATCGCGCTCTCCATTCTAAGCGGCCTCCCATGGTGGAAGAAAAGAGAGACAAGTGAGCATAATATCCCATCAATTTGTTGCTCGCGAAATCCCTCGTGCAATAGAGGAATGATATGTTGGAGAATTTTTCCCAAATCCTTCAACAGTTGTTGACAATAGAAGGCTTGTCTTCGTCAAGCAGTCTCTTTGGAGATGTTTCCCCAATCAAGGTACCATTTAATTTCGATATTCCCATATTTGAAGGTCAGATCAATGCAGATTCTTTGGAAAAGTGGTTAAATCTGCTAGAAGGTTATTTCTATGTCCACAATGTTTCTGATAGAAAAAATATCACCTTTGCACTCCTTAAGGCTCTACCCCATGTCAAACATTCGTGGGAAACTTACTATGAGAAAAATTCCACAAAGGACTCTGGAATATTTGGGACCGAGCCCACTTGGAATTTTTTTATGGATGTGGTCAAGGAGAAATATTACCCTATGGGAAACTATGATGACTAGTACATGAGATGGACCATGTTGCATCAAGAGAGGGGCCAAACAGTGTCGGATTTCACAAATACCTTCCATAGCATGCGCACCAAGCTAGGTATCAAAGACTCTGAGTGTCATCTATTTTTAAAATACCGCGGGGCTCTACATAGGTACATACAAACCAAAATGGAGTTTTTGGACATCTTATCACTGGGATCCATTTATCGATATGCTGTCAAAATCGAGCATAAAATTAAGCAACAGAAAAAGTGGGAATTTGGGTCTGCAGATCCACAACAACAAAAGTATGGTAAAGGAAACCCTAATTCATAGAATATTCAACCTCAAGACAACCATTCTAATCCACATGAATAGAAGAGAAATGGTAAGATGAAGAAGGACACTAGGAAGTGGTGCAACTTCCACAAACTCCCTTGGAACAACACTGATGAATGTCGCTCAAAATAGTGATTGGTGGCTGAGCTCAAAGAAATGGATTCGAGCCCCTAATCAGACTCTGATTCAGAAAATAATAAAAGGAGACAGATACTTGATGCAGAACCCATTTCCACTGGCACGGCCACAACAATCCAACCAGAAGAACCAGAGGATCCTGAGGATGGGGGGTGCCTCTTCCATTCACAAATGTTGGTGAAGGGGAACCTGCTGCATTTTATTGTTGATAGTGGCAGCCAGAAAAACCTAATCTCAATAGATATCATCAAGTAGTTGTATTTCCTGACAACACCACACCTACAACCATACAACATCATGTGGCTTTTCCAGGGTCGATATCTTCATGCCAGCAAATAGTGTCGCATGTCCTACGGAATCAAGCCCTTCAAGGATGAGGTATTGTGTGATGTTCCCCACTAGAACTCTATGATGTTCTGTTAGGCCAACCATATATGTGGAAGCGTCATGTTGTTTATGAGTCTCGACCCCGTAGTTTCATTGTTACTTTGGGGGGTCAACTCTACAAGATACCAGAGGTAGTCCTGACTATTGTCTCGACAAACCAATGCGGAAAATTAATCTCTCATACCAAAAAGTTTAGCCTCTACACAATATATGCAGAAGGTAAATAGAAGGACACAACAACCATTGCAACCTTGGCCCAATACCTTTCTATCGAATAGAAGCGGATAGTAGAAGAGAACAAAAATATTGTTGCATCACCTATGGGGATGCCTCCACACTGACCAATCCAGCAAAGTAACAAAAAATACCTTCATACTCCTCATATCACCTATTCACTAATAGATTCATCCCACACTTGGGAAGATAATGCAGCTAGATCAGTTGAACGGATCCAATCCCTCCAGCAATTCGTTCATAAAAACCTTCAACAAACTAAGTAGGGAAACTTCTTCAGCAAGGCAAGTAGTTCACCAAGGTTCAGATTTAGAAAAAGCTTCCCCATATTCCACAAGAACTTGACACAATGGATACCATTGCTTCCTAAAGGGGGAAGAATGATCTAGGTAGAAATAGGTGGCCATCCTTCTATTCCACTAGATCAAAACAAGGGTTTCCACCTTGGTATTTTTTCTATGCTTATTCGGGTCCTGAACTTCTGGGGTCATTTTGAGATCCTAAATAATGTTTTTTGGGATCGGCAGCACCTAACATGTAGCTGGAGGCATATGATAGGACAAAAAAAATATGTACTCCTTTTCTAGACCTTTTCGGTGAGGTATAGAATGCCCCGAATGGAGATCATATGCAAATGGTACACCCTCAAAAAGTTGACGTATCAACTACCGCCATCGAGGCCCACAAACCTTTTGGTGTTTCATCTTTTAGGGTTATGGTTTTGGATTTTCTTTAATTTAAAAAGGTCTTTGGATCCTCATTGTAAATATCATCTTCTTGTGAATAAGTGTATCCATCACATCTCTTCTCAGAGATAAGTTGCCACCATTCTAGTGAGTTCATTCACTCTGTAATTTTACAGTTTCTGTACATTTCTTTCATTAATAAAAAAATGTGCATTATTGTATCTTTGTGTTTATGAAAATATACTTTTGTGTATTTACTTATTATACTTCCTCATTCATTTTGTTCTCAAAATAATATGGATCAGGCAATGATAACTCAACCAAAATTATAGGAAAAGGCATGGTCAAGCTTGGAAGTAAAGATGTTTTGGCAAAAAATGTTCTACTAGTCGAAAATATGAAGCATGATCTGCTAAGTTTGATCCAAATGTGTGAACAAGGACACACACTTATGTTCGAATCAAAGAAATGTGAAATAAGGAAAGAAGGATCAGGTAAGTTGGTGGCGACAACAATAAGGACTCCAAACAACATATAAATATTAAATGAGATTGGAAAGGAAAGATGTTGTTTGGGAAAGGAAAATGAAAGTTGGATTTGGCACAAAAGAATGGGTCACATGAACTTTGACAATCTTGTCAAAATCAACAGAAAGGAAGCGGTAAGACAAATACTTGAAATTTCAAAGCTAGCCAATACTATGTACAAACACTAACTACATGGAAAACAAACAAGAAATGAGTTCATAACAAAGGAATACTCTACAACAAAACCATTGGAGATTGTGCACACTTATATATGCATACCAATGAGAACAAACAGGTTGAATGGTGAATAGTAATTTATGCTACTTATTGATGACTTTACAAGAATGACCATAGTCTATTTTCTCAAGAAAAACTCAAAGGAATTTGAATGTTTCAGGATATTCAAAGAGATGGTTGAAAATGATACTAATTTGAAAATCAAGTGCTTGAGATCAGATAATGGAGGTGAGTTCACATCAAAAGAATTCATGGACTTTTGTGAAGAACATAGAATAAAAATGAAATTCTCAACAACCAGGACACCTCATCAAAATGGAGTAGTTTAAAGGAAGAACATAACTATACAGGAGATGGCCAGAACCATGTTGAAAGATTCCAAGTTCAGAAATATATTTTTGGTACAAGAAATGCATACATTCATTCATATCTTGAACAGAGGAATGCTTAGAAGTAACAGTAACAAAACTCCATATGATCTATGGAAGGGAACACTGAAGAATGTCAAGCACTTCAGATTTTTTGGAAGCAAATGTTACATAAAAAGAGAAGACAACAAAATTGGAAAATTTGACTCTTGAGTTGATAAAGGCATACTGGTTGGATACTCAAGAAAAAGAAAGGCATAAAAATTTTACAAACTAAGACTCAACATAATAGTGGAAAGCATCAATGTAAAGATTGATGAAACAAATGTGGTCAAAACCAGAGAAGAAACCAATAACTCAAAAGAGAAGGAACCAGAAGAAGAAGAAGAAGAACTAAAGTAAGAAGAGGTAGAAGAATAAGAACAACAAAAACAAGAAGAGAAGCAGCCAAAAGCATAACAAGAAGAAAAAAATCATCAATAACTTCAGATACCTTCTAGAACACCTGGCCGATGGGTTTAGAAAAAAATTCACTAGAACAAATTATTGGAGACAAAAAAATTGGAATAGAAACCAAAGGAAGCAAACGAGTTCGTACACCGGAACAAAGACATATAGCACTATTATCCACAGTTGAACCAAGCACTTTTGAGGAAGCCAACAATGACAAATATTGGATCAAGGACATGGAAGAAGAATTGAATCAAATAGATAAGAATGAGACATGGGAATTGGCTCCAAGACCTAAGGACAAAAATTTGATTGGTACAAAATGGGTGTTTAGAAACAAACTAAATGAAGATGGACATGTAACTAGAAACAAGGCAAGGCTAGTATGCAAAGGATATGCTCAAGTTGGAGCATAATTTGAAGAAACTTTTGCTCTTGTTTCCATAATGGAAGAAATCAAAATGATCTTGGCCTATGCATGCTCCAAAAGGATCAAAGTATATCAGATGGATGTCAAATTAGCATTTCTAAATGGAGAATTAGAAGAAGAAATCTACATCGAACATCCAGAAGGGTTTCTACTATCAAAAAGAGAAGATTATGTTCGCAGGTTGAAGACATATTTGTATGGACTCAAACAAGCCCCTAGATCCTGGTATTTAAAATCGGACAAGTACTTACAACAACGAGGATTCAAAAAGGGCAATGCAGATAGCAATCTCTACATAAAAGTGGATAAGGACAACATACTTATCATTGAAGCATATGTCGATGACATCATTTTTGGAAGTGACGATGACAAGATGAGTAAGAAGTTTTATAAAGATATTCAGAATGATTTTTAAATGCCCCTACTTGGTGAATTAACTTTCTTTTTGGGACTTCAAATATCTCATCTAGATAAAGGTATTTTCATTTCCCAAACCAAGTACATCAAAGAAATGTTGAAGAAGTTTGGAATGGAAGATTGCAAACCTGTAAGTACTCCTATGGTGAATGGTTGCAAGTTGAGAAATGATGATGAATATAATGAAGAAGATCAGAGACTCTATAGATCAATGATTGGAAGCATACTCTATGTGACATCCTCAAGACCATATGTAATGAAAGTAGTTTGATAGGTTGCAAGATTTCAAGCAACACTGAAGGAAACTCATGTTCTCGAAGTAAAGAGGATCTTCAAATATCTCAAAGGAAAAATAGAATTTGGATTGTGGTATCTGAAAGGGAATGATCTTACTATGGTTGCATACATAGATGCAAATTGGGAAGGAAGCATTGATGATTGAGGAATTAATAGTGGATCATCCTTCTACTTGGATAATTTTCTGGTATCCAGGTTAAGTAAGTATCAGTTCTCAATATCCTTGTCTACAATAGAAGCATAATATATTGCAGCAGTAGCATGTTGTACTCAGCTCCTCTAGATGAAGCAAGCCCAACAATACATAGAAGTAAAATATGATGATCCCATCTCAATATCTTGTGACAATACCAATGTTATAAGTATCTCCAAGAATCCTGTGATGCATTCCAAGACCAAACATATATCGATTAAGTTTCTCTTTCTATGGGAACAAGTTACAGAAAAAAATATCAAGTTATAGTACATTGGGACAAAAGAATAGATTGTAGATATCTTCACCAAACCTCTCACAAGAGAGACATTTCAGTATCCTGGAGTAGTTTCTACGCCATAGTGATCTACACATAATTTTTCAAAATCAACACGGGGAGATAAATCATTAGGGGGAGTTACCATTTTTCATTGATGTAAAAGGGGGAGAGAAAGGACAAAAGCATGAATCTAGAGGGAGTGCATGAAGATAGGGGGAGCATGAGTGTTGCCATTAATGCCAAAGGGGGAGATTGTCGGAAAACTTGTTGTCATTAATGTCAACTCTAGAAGAAGTATAGAATCCTGTGGAAATAATGTGTGTACTTGAAGAAGTCTCCAAAGTGGTCCCATTATGGTGTAGATTTAAGCATGGCCCTCATGGGAAGATTCTTTGAAGAAATCTACAAAGAGCCCCATAGGTGTGGTCATGAATCCCAAATTTGTTTGATGAAAATGAGGGCGAAGGACATTGCAATTGCATACAAAACCTCCATAAATATATATTCCTCATCATGTTGTTTCCAATGGTAGGTGGTGCGTCACGTGGTTCCTCACGGTTGAGAAGTTATGCCCTCCTAAAGATGAAGCCCCAAAGCATGGTCCAGAATTCCTGGATCTAAGGACAAGAAATTACATGTCGGGCCCAAAATTAATTAAAGAAGAAAAGTTGTTGCAAAAACAAGTTACATGTTGACCCTAAAATTAATAAAAGGAGTTACTTGAAATGGTATAAATACACATCAAGAAGCCTCTCATTATAACTATCCAACCAAGAAAGTATGTGATGTCTTAAGTGAATCTGAGGCAACAAATTTGTGTTAGCGAAGGAGAAGTATCAGAGTCGTAGGTTTGAGAAGGGTTCCTAAAAATCCCTAATTGAGAATACCCTTGCAGTTCAAGTGCATGGTGTCCTGCGAGGCCCCCACTAGTTGTCTTGGTAGCATCACACAAGGCACTGCTAGTTGCCCAGTTTTTGTCCAACAAGGATGAAGTAAAGTTTGATGAAGATGTTATATTTTGATGTTGAAGCCATGGAATGTTTTGTTGGTATATGATCATATGAACTAGGCTGTTACATGATTAAACGTATTCTTTATATGTGTTTTATCTTGGTGGTTATGGTATATGCTTAAGGCATATCTTGGATGGTTTGTCACATGCTTAAGGCATGCTTTTGGAACATGTTTTGAGGTGTATCTTGGATAGTTTGGGAATATGATTTCAGGTATATTTCTGGTACATGGTTATAGTTTATCATGAATGTTATGGCACTTTCTTGAGGCACATTTTGGCACATGGTTTATTACAACTTGGTGATATTGGGAATATGTTTTGAGAGATGCTCTTGGTGATTTTGGAATATGGTTATGTGCATGGATCTAGTTTTATAATGATGATATATCAGTATCAGTGATACTTATAGTGACAAGTTAATTATCAGTGGAAGTGATAGGTTTATTATCAGTGATAGTTTCAGTGACAGGTTGAGTCTCCATTTACATTTTAGGGAGAAAGGAAGGGTAAAGGAAAGGGGGTTGTAGCCGCTTTCCGGTTGGAGATAGAGAATACAGGGAGTTGGATATTCCTTCAGGTTGGAGCCTATAAATCAGGGAGTTGGAGTTGGATAACTTTGGGAGTTGGAGCTTGTAAACAAGGGGTTGGAGCCTCCTTCTAGTTAGTGTTGGATAATTTTGGAAGTTGGTGCTTCCTATGAATGTAATCTTCTAAAATAAAAGAAATCATTTCATGGTTTTCTCCCATTTAGGTTTCTATGTAAAATTCTTGTGTATTGTTCATCTGTGGTTATGAGTTATTGAATGACAGTGTTCATAATATCTTGAATGAAATCATAAATGATACATTGTTGATGAATTGATGTTTACATATTCTAATTAAAGTGGTAAAAATTGCATAATATTGATTCACCCCCATCTCAGTATTCCAACAAAACAAAAACTGAAAACCCCTCTTCAAGGGATAACTCTCTCACTCATTTTGTGGAGGGTGGTTTTCCGCCTTCTTGTTTGAACTGAAAGAGGATTGGGATTTGATTTTTTGAAGAAGCTCATACTTCATGGGTTCTAGAGCGATGTATCTCAACTGCTAGACTCCAGACTTCAATACAGAAAATGGCATCCCCTCAGTACTCTCAGTCTAGATATATCTCCCATAAATCCCCTTACACTATTGGAATGGCGACACCATTTGAAATATAGACAACACCTTGGTAAAATACTTTGACCAAGCAAAGCCTTGTGGAAATATGAAATCATGTGCATGCATCTACGTGGAAGTCGATCTGGAGAAAGGCTTACCAAAATCCATCAAACTCACCTTGGAAAGTTGGCATTACCTATAGGAAGTGGATTATGATCAACTACCATTCAAATGTAAATTTTTTCATGAATATGGCCACTTTCCTAAAAATTGTGCGAAAGCAACTCCATCCTAGGCTCCTCCCGAAGTAAATGAACAATGGAAGCAACCAAAGAAGAGAAATAAAGAAGCTAGATAGTTCCCTCAAGATAATCAGGAAAAGGCTCAACCTTCCTTAGGTCCCATGATAAATCAAGTGTCCTCATCTGGTCCAAATTAAGGAACACTGCCTATAGGTAATGACCTAGTAGTAAAAAAAATCCCTTTGAAGTACTTGAGAATCTGGAAATGGAACCCTTGCTATACCATCAGGTTGACCCCAATGCTAATCACTCTAGAAACTCAAGTTTCCCTCGTAGGGAGGACTTATGTGGATACTCCCCTCGTCACCCAGAGTTAGATATTCCCCCCTCCCAAAACCCCTCTCCTCAATTCAAGGTCTTTGATCCACCCAAGGTAGGTGAATGTTGGCAGCCAACTCATTTTTTTTTCTTATCGTCTATAAGCTGCCTACACGTATGTCTTGCAAACATCAAGTTTTTCGTCGCATTTTTTAAATAGACGACACTTTCATTTTTGCGACATTTGCAAATTTGTCTTCATTAAGTTTTCACGACTGTAGGCATGAAAACTTCTCCTTTTGAGGTCACATTTCGATCACTATCTGAACTGTCATGATCTTTTTATCAATATTTTCTATTACACTTACCTTTTGGTTATCGTTATGTGGTTGAAAGGACTTTTAAAATATGCTCATTGGACATTTTTATATTGATTGCATAACTTGATTTTATTAAGTTTGTGAGGCATTGAGCATATGGATTTATACTTGCCTAATCATTGATTCTATGAATTGCATAGGGGTTATGATTTATTTTTGTTTTTATATATATGATATGATCCTTATGTTAATCTTTTTATAACTTTTGTCTTGTCAACTATATGAATTCGTTCGGCACATTGGTTAAACATTTATACAATGGCACATGGCTAACACTTGGTGTTGGTTTCACGTTGAATGTCGATGCTTTTAAAACTATAGTTGATTTGGCGCGTTGGCATAACACTCACCATTTGATTCTTTGGTTAGCCAAACGATATGGTTTTTGAGCTATGCTATGATTGTTTGAACAGATGTGTAAATCGGCGGTTGTACTTTACCATAACTATCGTGCATGGCAGTGAATGACTTCACCACCTTCGCATGCACGCATTTATGCTTACCCCTTTTGGCTTGATTCATTGTTGTTGGTTCGGGTAGCTTTGTTACTGTGTGTTGATGAATTCAAACCCTTTCCTTACCATGCATTCAACTCCATGGCACCAGTCATGTGAGTTGAACCCAATGGCAAACAGGCCCTGTTAATGTTTGATAATGCCCGCCAAGATTTGGCAAATAGTGGATGGTTTACCTTCGTGGAACGTTTCGAGGGTTTTAACCTTTGCGTGGCTCAACAGTTTGCCATGACCTTCAATGGTTGTCAAGCCAAGGTCGGCGATGTACAGTTAGAGATTGATGAACAATTCATCAGCTCAGCCACGGGGTTATCTACCTCTGGACAGCGTTGGTTTAAGAATTGCAAGGTCGAGGAAGTGTCGTGGACATTATTGTTTCAGTCGCGCAAAATCACCTCCTGTGATAGAGGTATGCCCGTAACCACGCTTAAACAACGTTGGCATGATTTATTGATGATAATCAAGCAGTTTGTGACATGCGAAGGTCGCTACGGGCTGGTGTTCCTCCACCACCTGCATTTGCTTATGGTTTTTATGGGATACTCTCTCAATATGCCCTATTATTTGCATCGAAGCCTGTTTAAAATGTCGAAGAAGTACAAAAGGCACCAGGCTGATAGTAGCTTTTTTTATTATGGGCTTGTTAAGCTTATCGTTGTCTGTCATTTGAGTCTACATGGGGATTGTTGGAGCAATTTCGTTGCTCGTAATGGTTTCGAGGATTCGAATCCTACACAGGTCGACAAACCTGTGGTGAGTGAGGTCAAGGTTGTACCCCCAGTGCCCTACCATATCCTTCTGCCTAAACCCTCAGCCGACCCTCCTATCGACTTACCCCACACTGTGACTAAGAGTGTTGAGACTGTTAAGCCTATGGGAAAAAATCCCAAGGCAAACCTCACTACAAACACAAAAGGGAAAAAGAATGCACGTTTGATTTCACGAATGGCAAGAAATAAGCCAAAACCCCCTGTCAAACCAAACCCTATCGTGTTGAGTGAGGACTCTGATTCGGAAGTGGAGCGTTTCTTGGCTAGTGAATACCCCTATTCGCAAGGTTTGTGTGCCGAACTCTCATATGAATTTGTGTCAAACCTACCCCCCTGCCTACAGGACGACCCTAACTACCCAGGCATTAAGTTGCCTTGTGAAACCCTCGGTCATTTGCCCAAATCCTCTCCTGCTCTGTCTAAAACTATAGTGTCACCCTGTGATCAATGCAATTCATGGTTAGAGCGATACTATAATGATGTTCCAATACTCCAGTCAAAGATTCAATCTTTGGAAGACCAGATTGCAACCATAACCAGTCAAAAGGCCAAACTACACGCAACAGATAAGAAACAAAAGACGATCGGCTCCATCTTGTTTAAAAATGTGGAATCAGCCACGGCTGTTGTAAATTCCAAGCTGGCGTGATTGAGAAACCTCGTCGTCACACAGGTATGTTTGATATCAATCATTTTTTGTAAATAATCTAGGTTTATATAACGATTTGGTTTCGATTTTAAACAGCTCTGTTCACTTCATTTGAATGGCTCTGTTACATTGCATGCATTCTATATATAGCTTTGCTTTGACTAAATGGAATTTCATTTTTTCGATCATTCCTAGTTTAGCTTCTCTTGGATTTTCATCGATATGATTGATCTTAGTGTGGATTTGATTTGTTTGATTGAGTTAAAATGGATGCTATGTTTGTATCTATTCTAGACAAGAATTGTTCCTCATATTCAATTTAGAAAACGATCACATTTCGATTCAATTTCATTATAATGCATATGCTATGATTGGCAACGATTTTGATGAGGTTAATTGTTACGGTTTTTTGTGCCATATGACTTTCAAAGAACAGGAATTCAACTCGGATCGTTTCCAATGTAACTCTGTTTCTTTGGGAACATTGCTTTTTATTTTAAGCCTGTACCAACATGCCCAAATCATAAATAGATTTAATTCATAATGAGTATGCTAAAAACCCAGCCGGTTAATTCGCATTGGTTTACTGTTAGCTCGACCATGTTATCAGTTGGATTCGTATTTGGAATGGATACTCTGTTTGAATTTGATTTGTAAAACGAGATTGGTTATATCCGGATTCATGATTTATTTCTATGTTAAATTCGGTCATGATTCGTTTGAAATTAATGATTTCGTTCAATACCAATCGAGTTTATTTGCCCATTTTGCAATAACCAATTATCACTTATGTCGATTCTATTATGATTGTGATCAAAGCCAAATCAATCTGGTTACGATTTTATATGAGTTTATTCTCACACTTGTTTGAATTAATCTACCTATGGCGTGAATCGTTTGATGTAATGACAGCTATAATAATTTTAAAACGATTATGTTTTGATCTGATCGTATCTCCTGTTGTTGGAAAAACACAATGTTTGTCTGTGATTTGTTTGATTGCATTACCTACAAATTGGATATGAAACGATTTTCAAAACTGTTTGGTTTTGATTCTGTCTACCTGAATATGATAACAATTGAAACAGAGTATGCATGTCTCTCTATTCAGTTATTGGATTTTGATCCTATTTGACTTCAAATAATATAACATTTTCAAATGAAATGATTCGTTGTTGGTTGTTAATTCAATTTGAGTTTATTAAAAAGATTTGATTCAATTTCAATTCTGATCCTGTACCTTTATTTAGACTAGCTACAGAATCAGATGATTCTGTATCTAAGTCTGTAGAATTTAATTTTTATTGTTTTATTAATAAAAGACTCTCTAATTTGTCTATTTGTGACCTGTTTCAGGTGAATTCTAAATTTCATGGGATTTGATGGACAGTTTAGAGGATATTTGGATATTTTGATTTCATTTTAGTTTCTTAGTTTAGTTGATCTTGGGAATACCTTCCCAGATTTTGTAAACAGTTTGATAACTTCCACAGGGAGGTTTTACCCTGTGGAAAAACTTATAAATACTCATTATTTTTGTAATAATATGATCCTCATTGGCGGGAGAACAAGGATATGGAATTTTAATACAGACTGAGATAGAATTTGATATTCTGCTACAGCTTTAGCTTTTCATAATATCAATATTTTGTTTTATGTTTATGTGTATCTATTTGCATTTGGTTAATGACTACTTTATCTATCTTAGTCTTTTGCATATGATATAATTTAATCAATATAAACCATATATGATTTCTTCTAGTGTATAAAAACATAGCAATTACTTGATTAGTTTATGAATGACAGATTTCTGCTAACTGTAAGTTGAATTATTAAGTATAGTTTTTGCATAATAGGTTTCCCTTATTAGAGATTTATAAATCGCTCATATAGTGTTATGATTTTTTATGTCTTATTTAATCTGTAAACCCTCAAAGAAGCGATTACAACCTATCGTTTCACGAGAAACTACGGATTATCGATGCGAGAGTTCCTTCCCTCAGACCGGCAAGTCATCATATAGGACAAATTTGGAGCGTTTTTAGGTCAGTTTGTCATTTGTTTTGTTTAGTATATTTATTATTAGTTTTGTATTAGATATAAGGTGGATTAGATATATATGTAGAATTGGTATATTAGATTGTTTAATTTGAGTAAGTTTATTTCTTGTTTATAAATTTATAAAATCAAAAAATACCTTTCTCGTCTTAGAGGCTGATTAGCAAATGAGTTTTCAGGTTTTATTTAAATCCGTATTTTGTAGATATTGTATATTTTGTAAATAAGTTATATTTCAAATAGTAGTTAGTATAGTATTAGTTAGTAGTTTATATATATAGATAGTAGATTAGTTGAGTTTGTTTAATAGTTAATTTTAATTAGATTAGTTAGTATTAGTTCATTTTTAGTTATTGTTAGTTAGTTTAGTTTTGTTTTAAGTTGAATTTGTTTTATTTAGTTTTAGTTAGTTTAGTTAGTTTTATTTGTTTTTAGTTAGATTAGTTAGTTTTAGATTAGTTTTCTCTTTGGTTTCCCTAGGACCTTAGATCGGCTAATGGAGCAGCTAAACTAGGAATTGGTTCATTCCAAGCGGCTTGAGTTTATTAGACAACCCTAGGACTAGTTCCACTCTCTCCGGTTGGCCGGACGAGTCAGTTTAGCAGATCAACAAATGGCTAGAAGGGCTTGAACTTAATTAATGGCATGAAGTGGTTGTAAGAATCCTCCTCCCCCTAATCTCTCACCTATAGTGGAAGCTAGAAGCCATTCACAGATAATATTCCTTCAACTGACAACTTCTTCAGCGAAGATCCAGCGGATCATGAGTTGAGCCAACAACCCCTAATCCTCACAGGTGGTGACACACAGAGACTTCAACCGAAGATCCGCAGATCACAGTTGAGCCAACAACCCCTAATCCTACAGGTGGTGACACACAAGAGATTATCCGTCAATCTCTTATTAAAACACATAGTGCCTTAGCTCGTCTTAGGCAAACAAACCGTCCGTGGGGTCAACCTTTGGATTTCTCTGATATCAAAGAACAATTAGGTGACATTAACCTCACTATGAATCCTACAGATCCAATCACAAATCCTGCTGCAGGAGGATCTGGGATACCTCCTTCACTACCTCCCTCATCTCCTTCCTCTTCTGGAGGAGATTCCTCTTCAGACGAAGGAAACTCACCTTCTCAGCCTTCCACACCCACTACCCCAATGGAAAATCAGAACAACCTTGCTAGACCCTGGTTGGACCAGGATGCTCTAGATGTACCTGGAGCTCAGCACCCTTTACCTAAGCACCTGAAGAAATGGCTTCCCAATTTTCATCCCGATTCAAAACAGATAGTTGAAGATCATATCAAAAAATTTATGTTAGCCATTAGACTCCGTAATGTTGAACATGAAGACGTTGTTTGTAGGTTGTTCCCTTATATTTTTTAGGGTAATGCATCCACTTGGTACTTTGCCCAACAGCCCCATACCATAGTGTCTTGGGAAAAGTTTGAGTCATGTTTTTTGGAAAAATTCGAAGATGGTAAACCTCTCGAAGTCTTAGTCATGGATCTTTCAAGCTTAAAAATGAACCCAAAAGAAAAAGTTAAAGATTTTAATCAAATATTCTTAACGCTTAAAAATCGAATCCCTGCAGATTCTATGCCTGTTAAGAGTCTTATAATAGCTTACTACACTAAAGTGTTACATCAAAGTATATCTATTTGGGTTAAACGATCTAAAAAGGCCACGTTGTTAGAAGCCTTCGAGGAGGCTAGTCAGATTGAAAAAGACATACTTAGTCTTAAGGACTCTTCTAGCAACAAAACTGAAACTATTTCTTCTTCCAAAAAGAAGATTGAAATTCTCCTCGGACCTATTCAAAGTAAAACACAACCTGAAAACTCTAATTTGGAAAATTTAACTAAAGTTGTTCACAAACTCTCGAATCAACTTATAGATTTAAAAAGGTCGACTGAAGAATCTTCCTCGAGTAAAGTACCCTACAAACCTCCTTTCCGAAATCCTTTTCCTACCAACAGACCTAATCCAAACCCCGAAGGCTTGAACCTAGAAAGTTTGCAATGTGCTCTTCAAACAATTCTAGAAGCCCAAGATAACTTGATGCCCCCTGAGATCCCTCAGGAGGAAGTCGAACAGAAAACAATTCAAGAAGAAGAGTCTTCTCCAAACATCTTTGGACACTTCTCGGATAGCATCTTTCAAGCTAACTTCGAGACTGCTCACCCTTATAACACTAGGAGTAAGACAGCAAACAAGCCTTCTACCGAGAACACTACAACTTCACCTCCAAAGCCATCTAAATCCACAGAAACTAAACAGAGCAATGTTATCCCTAACTTAGATTATGATGTTGTTGAAGATCTTAAAAAATTAAGGGCTAACATTTCTATTTATGAGTTGTTGAAGTTTCCATTTTTGTTATAGAAAATGTTGCAAAATATTTCAGAAAACGGCAAGAATGGTAATTCAAATGGTAACAAGGTTGTGCAAAGCAAAGTTCCGCAGAAGACTTCCACTAAAAATAATCCTGATCCTCAAGATAAAGGAAGCCTTCCTGTAGTTCCTATAAATAATGTAGATAAAGTAGCATTAGAAATTGTAAGTAAGAAACCACAAGCTACTACTCTTAGTACTCGCAAGAATGTACCTCCTTTTCTTTTAACTTTTGAAATTTTCAACAGAAATGTGCATAATTGTATGGTTGACTCAGGAGCGTCATCTAATGTGATGCCTTGGTCTGTCTCCCAAAAGATTAACGCTGAAGTGGAACCATCTACTTTGAAAATCATACAACTTGATCGGACAAATGTTAAAGCCATAGGCGAACTAAAAAATGTATTGATTAGATTATCGTCTAACCCAAAGGTTCATCAGGTTATTGATATAATTGTTGTGGATATTCCAGAAGTGTATGGTCTATTTTTGAGCAGGGACTGGTCGGAGCAGCTACATGGTTACTTAGCGACGGACTGGTCTCACTTATGGCTTCCAAAGAACGGTAAGCCTAACAAGATCAGGGTGAATCATGAGTGTTACCTTTAGTTCACGGTCACAGATTTGAACTATCCCAACGAACCATATACACCTTCTGTTGATTCACCCGAAGTCAAAGGGATGGACACCTTCTTCAGAAATTTCATGGCTGAGGTTTCACCTATCAACAATCCAGAACAGCAGTCCGAGATCGTAGCATATATGCAACCAATAGCTTCTATGCAACAGTCCCATGTGCCTGATGGAAACCAAATTTGGTCTCTATATTTCGACGGTTCCAAGTCTAAAGAAGGAGTTGGTGCAGGCTGCATCATTATCAATACGGCAGGTAACAAGACTTTAATGTCTTGTAGACTAGAATTTGAATGTACTAATAATACTGCAGAATATGAGGCTTTACTGCAAGGTCTCAGAAAATCTTTGGATATGAACATTCAAAACCTGGTTGTATTTGGCGACTCTGAAATAGTGGTTAGGCAGGTAAGAGACTCTATACATTGTCTTTCCCCACATCTCAAAAGTTACCAGTCTAAGGTATGGAGTTTAATGAACAAATTTTCTGCTTTCAATATAAATTCCATTCCTAGATTAAATAATGCTGAAGTTGATCTACTAGCTAATGTAGCCTCTAAAATTCTTCCTGCAGAAGGCTTATCCCCAAACGCATTCTCCATCGAACTATTGTTTCGACCATCTGTTCCTGACAATATTACAAACTAGAGAGTATTTGACGATGATCAGCAGATCATTAACTTTCTGCACATGGAAGAAACCTTTCAAGGCGCAGTGATAGATGAACGCACGCACGACGACAATTTGCATGATTTTACGGTAATACCTGATCCGAAATCTCCTGAAGTTCTATCGGACATGGTAAATTTCATACCCAAATCCATAGTTAGATTAGAAAAGTTTTATGATTTTGAAGATAAATTTAAAAATATGGTCAATTGTAAAACCAATAGTTCCTCGTTATCTTATGAAAAAGTTAATTTAGGAACTAGTGAAAATCCTCAGTGCATTAATCTAGGCTTGGGATGTTCTAGACAAGAAAAAGATGCTTTTGTTAAATTATTCAAATAATTTAAGGATGTCTTTGCATGGACGTACGATGATCTTAAAATGTTCGATCCTAACATTATATAGCATGTCATCCCGATGAAGCCCCAAACCTTACCCTTCCAGCAGAAACTGAGGAAAATGCACCCTAAACTAGAACCGACCGTTCAAAAAGAATTGAATAAACTCCTAAGTGCTAAAATAATCTTTCCTGTTAGACACACTCAATGTGTGTCGACCCTTGTCCCAGTTCGGAAGAAAAACGGGGAAATTCAACTTTGTGTCGATTTTCGAAACCTCAACAAAGCATCTGACAAAGACAATTATCATGTCCCACCCATGGAACAGATCCTGCAACAGGTATCTAGTTCCGAGAGGCTATCTTTATTGGATGGTTTCTCTGGATACAACCAAGTCCTGATGTCTCCGCCAGACCAACTCAAAACCACCTTCCGTACCTCGTGGGGCACTTATGCTTATCGCAAAATGCCCTTTGGATTGATTAATGCTGGTGCTACCTTTCAGAGAGCAATGGACATTTCTTTTTGAGGCTTAATCAATCACTCTGTCATAGTTTACTTAGATGATGTGACCATTTATTCTAAAAACAAAGACGATCATCTAGCTCACTTACGAGCCATTCTGCTACGATGTCGTAAATACGGCATCTCCTTGAACCCCAAAAAGTCCATCTTTGCAGTAGAACAAGGTAAATTACTAGGATTCATTGTGTCTAGTGATGGGATGATTATTGACCCCGAGAGGACTCAAGTCATCTCTAAACTTCCCCCTCCTACATCCAAGAAATCCATGCAGTCTTTCCTAGGCCAAATTAACTTCGTGAGAAGATTTGTCCCCAGCTTCTCTGAAATGGTCAGGCCTCTACAGAACATGATTAAGAAAGACACCCAATACCACTGGGGACCCACAGAAAATCAAGCTTTTAATGCTATAAAGAAGGCCATAATAGATGCTCCGTCTCTCATGAGCCCTGACTTCTCTCAAGATTTTGCACTCTATACTTTTGCCTCTGATCGTTCCTATGCCGCAGTCCTAACTCAGAAGAATCCCGAGAACAACGAAGTACCCATCGCCTTTATGAGATCTGCTTTCAAAGGTGATGAACTTAACTACCCAGTGGTTGATCGGAAAGCCTACGTTGTTTTCAAAGAAGTTAAGCATTTCCCGTCCTATCTATCGAAGTCAAGGACGAAAGTCATTGTCCCCTACCCTGCCGTAAGGAACTTGTTAGTGTAGAAGGAGTTAGGAGAGAAGAGAGCTAACTGGTTCACCTCCTTGTAGGAGTATGACTTAGAGATCACCCCAGCTCAGATCGTAAGAGGCCAAGGGTTGTGTANAAGAAGATAGTGATACGTCAAACCTAGAACAACGCGATCAAAGTTTAATTTTTTGCGCACAAAACCTCGTAAGTCCTTGGTACGATGATATTAGATTCTGTCTTGAACATGGGTCATCACCCCGCCACCTTGACCCTGCCAAAAGAAGAGCATTGAGACTAAAGTCCACCTCCTTTCATCTAGTTAACGGTATATTGTTTCGTCAAAATTTTGACGGCGTACTGATGCACTGCCTCAAAAAAGACGAAGCAGAAAAAGTCTTGCTTGAGTTGCATGCAGGAGAAGTTGGTGGTCACTTCGGTGGCGACACCACTGCCCATAAGGTTTTAAGAGCCGGTTATTACTGGCCCACGCTTTTTAGGGACGCCCATGCCTTGTGTCGTAAATGTATTATATGTCAGAAAGCATCAGGGCGGTTGCAAAAACCAACCTTTCCCTTGCAACCCGTTTTAGTAGATTCTCCTTTCCAACAATGGGGCCTTGATATCATAGGTCCTGTTAACCCTCTATCCTCGCAACAGCACAAGTATATTGTGACGGCCACAGATTACTTTACATGATGGTCTGAAGCTGCTGCACTAAGAACTGTTAACACCAGTCAGGTAATCGCTTTTCTAAACTCGAATATTATCACTCATTTCGGTATCCCTGACTGTCTAGTCTTTGACAACGCTCCATACTTTTCTTCTCTTGAGATGAGCGAGTTTTCTTTGGAGAAAGGAATAAAGCTGAAGTATTCTACTAGTTACTACCCCCAGGGAAACGACTTAGCAGAATCAACAAACAAGAACTTGATCAAAATTATGGCACAATGCACTGTTGAACGCACTGTGGGCTGATAGGGTAACACCCAAATCCGCTATAGGTAACTCCCCATTTTTTCTCGTTTATGGCAGAGAAGCCATTCTGCCACCTCACATTCTTCTTCCTTCACTTCAGTTGTCACAAAAAGTCCAAGAAGAAGATTGCCCCCCTTTAGAAAGCTGAATTAACGCTTTGATGAAGTTGGAAGAAGTAAGAGCCCAAGCTAATCGTAAGTTAGATCAACATCAACAATTAATTAAAAGATGGTTCGATTCTAATTCTGCTTCTGATAGAAATTTTGAAGTAGGTGATCTCGTCTTAAAGTGGGACAAACCACACGAAAGAAAGGGTGAGCACACCAAATTTCAAAACTTATGGCTTGGGCCATTTTTAATTGC
>SNQJ01S0088509.1:56471-72219 GCA_010110895.2 Picea sitchensis
GTGGATAGGAAGGGATTGATCCCTGCTTCTTGAAATCATGATGAGAGAAACGTCGAGATGGCTTAATCTGGCGCCGCGCGTCCCCCTAGATATGACGGCTCTGAACTCACCCGATGATGTTGTGGGCCCCAAGTCCTGGACGCTCTCGTGGCTTCGCGCATCGGGGATATGAGGGAGTTGCTTCTTGTGCTTCGAAATTGTGATGGGCGAAAAGGCGGGGAGCCTAATCGCACGTCAGGTGTTCATTTTAGATGGACGGTTGAGACTGCCCCTCGGTACTGTGGGCTCGACTTTAGGCGCTACTGGCACTTCGGGGTTCGGGGTTTCGAGATGTATAACGACATAAAACCTTCACCATTTGAACTCGTGACCGCCGAAAAGCTGACGTGACCAGATCTCGTGCCACGTGTCCTTTGGGATGAACGGTTGTCATCCATTCCTGCACATGATGTGGGTGCTATCCATTGCACTATCCTCGGCGCAACTTCTCTATCTGTGATTTCCCGCCAACCGTTGATCTACTCATATGGATGGATCAGGACTGTTGACACTATAATTTTTCCTGCTCGCTTGATTTTAAGTCCGAACAGGACTTCTTCTATGCGCTGCACTTGGGCGCTCCTCGTGCAACCTGTAGGCCTGGATATCCCAATGTCGAAGACAAGTAATGTTGCTAACATTATCCATGACAACAAACAACCAACAAACTCCTTGTCTGATAATTGTTGCTACCAGGGTATATGATAAAGACTAAAAGAAAGGTGCTACTAATTGATTTTCTAAGGTTAGGGTTTGTTGAGAAAGAGATTTGTGCTAAAATTGCATTATAGACTGGAAGGAAAGAAAGATGAGGAAATGATTTAAGGTTACAAACCAAAAAGTAGAAAAAACTTTCAAGAGGGGAAAATCCTAAACAATCTGTGTAAAACAGAGAGTTCACAGTACAAAATGGTTTGTAGCGTTGTGAGTTCATAGCAGAGTTTAAAATTTGCAACAACAAGCTTTTAGACTAGGTTTTAGATCATCAGGATTTCAATTTGCATAGGTATGGAGATGGTTAATATTACAATGAAAAGAGGCTTCTCAAGACTGAACAAAGGTGAAATTAACCAGGATTTTGCATGCAAGGAAAACAAGGGGTTTGCAACACAATGAATTCACATCGCATTGAGTTTGCAGCAGATGAGGATTGATGACTGTAAGACAAGGCTACAATTGATCTTTTTGACATGAAAACAGGAAACTTGAGTCTGCATAAGGTTTAATATACAAGGACTATAGAATTTGACTAAGTAAAAGGAGTTTGCAACGCAAATGATATGAAACAGTTGGCAGCACCAGGAGTCTACAACAACAATCAATGTGTAGCACTTTCTTTGCAAAATGAAATGAAGATGGAAAATGATAAAATCTCCTTTTGAAAATGATCCCTTAGAGTTGCTTGATGATGTGATGGCACTGAAAACTAGATTTCATCATAAGAGACTTTTACAAAATGATAATCATAAAAAAATTGACACATGCTTTATTTTTTAATTGTTGTGAACTTTTAGGAGAGTCTCTTGACTCCTGAACATTCCATGTGTTAACAGAGTGAATCTATTTGGATATCAAGAAGAGGGATTTTAGATATCTCTAGAGGTGCTTCTAGGAGGCTTTGCAACCTTTGGAATCCTTCCATCCTCTAGTTCAAGTGGACATCAAACCTTGAAAAGGTAAATTCATGTGATCCAATAAGCGTCTGGGGCCTTGTCACATTACTGCTAGGTTAGAGCAGTCTCTTTCCAACAATTCCTTCCTTGAATACTCTCACCCCTTCTCTTCTTGTATTCTTCCTTGGCCAAGTTCTAACCATCGACCCATTTCTCTAATAATTTATGACCCTAAATCCCTGGGCACTATTCCCTTCCATTTCAATCCTCTTTGAACCCTTGAATCCACTTTCCAAGATATTGTTTCCATTTCTTGGAGTCATTGGATATCTAGATCCCTGGTGCATATTTGGGAACAGAAGTTGAAAACCTAAAACAATTCCCCAAAACCTAGGATAAGTCTATACCTAAGTCCCCCACTAAAGATATCTGAACCTTATCCAGAAGTTTGGAAGAGTTACAAGTGAGGTTAGAAAATGAGCTGCTAACTCACAATCTAATAATAGAAGCAAAAGACACCTTCCAAGCATACCAAAAATCCCTGAGATTGGAAGAAGAGGAATGGTGCTTGAAATCTAGAAGTCTTTGTCTCCAAGTTGGAGACCAGAATACCAAATTGTTTCACAGGCAAGCCAAAGCCAGACTTTGGAAGAATAAATTTAAGGAGATAAGAAATTCAAAGGGGGAAATAGTCACATTGTTTGATCAAATCAAAGAAGCAACCTATCACCATTTTGATCATTTATACAAGGAAGAAGGCATGTTGAGTAAGGATACTTTTGAAAATATGTTGGTAAACATTCCACCTGCCAATGGGGTTGAAGGTAACATTATACTACCTAGACATATTTCTAAAGCAAAGATTTATGGAGTTATATAACAAATGGACCTAGATAAGGCTCTGAGACCTTATGGCTTCTCAGCTCAATTCTATAATATATTTTGGCATATTATCAAATTTTGCCTCATAATAATGATATAATATCTTCATCATTCGTTCAGAATGGGGAGCTACACCAATTCCACCTTTTGGGATTTGATCCCAAAAGAAGTCAACCACTCCTCCTTTGCTAGGTTTAGACCAATATTGGTTTGTAATGTCTCCTAAAAAAATATTTCCAAGATAATTTCCAATAGAATCAGACCCTTCCTTCCTCAACTCATCTCACCTAACCAAGGAGGTTTTGTTTAGAAGACACAACTAGTGGAAAACATAATATTAATTCAATAATCCATACATTCAATCAGGGCATGGGGGGGGATGAATGATCATCAAAATTGACAAGGTTAATCATAGTTTCTTATTTGAAATTCTAAGGAGGTCCATCTTTGCAGAAGGTTTCATCAACTGGATATTGGCCTACATAAGTAGCCCATGGATTTCCCCTCTTGAGAATGGAAGACCTACATCCTTTTTCAAGGCCTCCAAAGGCATTTTCGAGAGATTCCTCCTCTCTCATATTTTGTATATTCTAGTTTCTAAATCCCTGAGCAGAATATTGGATATGGAGCATAAAATAAACTCTATTCTGGGCATCAGAATTGTTAAGGGAGCCAAGAGAATAAATCACTCCTAGTTCGTTAATGACACTCTCCTCTTAGGAGTATCTTCCACAATAATCGCCTCTCGATTCAAAGAGGCTTTAGACAAGTTTACTATGGCATCAAGGGGTCTAATAAATAGTTCCAAAATCCAAATGTATGCTTGGAACATAAGTTCCCGACAAACTGCAACAATTGCTCGAATCCTCCAATTCTCTTTTGTTGATAAATGGAAAACTTTTAAATAAATGGGCATCCTCATTTTCTTTCGTTATCTTTCCTCAACAGCTTGGAAACCCATTCTATAAAAAATCAAGACTAAATTCCTCCAGTGGGGTTCCCAATGGCTTAACCCATCCGATAGAGTAGTTCCAATTTTTCAATTTTAATCGTTGCTTGCTTTAGCCTCCATCAAACTAGCCATTACTCAAGAACTTCAAATATTCATGTGGCAAGGAGGAAGGTCTAACTCCAAACACTATCACTTAGTGAATTGGAATACAATGAGAGCCCCAAAGCCATGTGGGGGTCTTAGCATTAAAGATCTAAATTTGACCAATCTTTCCCTTGGTGCTAATATTCTATGGCACCTTGTCTCTTGGCATAATGACTGGTGGAAAAAATTAATTTTCCATAAATATTTACTAGGTGAAAGTTTGAGGTGTTTGTACAACCCATCTGTGGACCACTATGGCTCTCAGATATGGAATCTTCTCAAGAATTCTCTACCTCTTATGCAAAGTAATATTATGTGGATCCTTGGAAATGGAAAGCTCATTCAATTAGTGGGAGACAAAATTATGGGTAACTATTGGACATATGGGTTGACTCATGTTCTACCTTAGTTCTCCAACAAAACCCTTATCACTGTCGACCCTTATAGTAAACCAAAAGGCTACATCGTGCATAGAGTGCACAACATAGTCTCACCCGAGATGGTTTATGGGTGACTGCAGGATGCAAGTTTCTGCAGTCATGGAAGGGATTGGGGTTGTTCTTATTACTTCTATTTCTACTTAATCATGTATTTTATTACAATATTCATCAGGTCCAATCATTCATTCATTCATAACATTTATTCTGCATATCTATTCTAGTGCGCGTTGTAATTAAATCCATTCATTCATCTATCTAACAATTCAATCATAATTGTATAAATAGTGAAACATTCAGACACATTGCAACACAGAGTTTTATCGTGGTTCACCCCCCTGGGACTACATCCACAAATATCTTATTTTATTTCTTCTTCTTCATCAAAAGGGAATTTTGCACATTATATCATAGAGAGTAGTGAGGTGGACCAGGGTCGCACCAATCTCCACAGCTTGTGACCTAACCCTCAGCTACTTCAACTTCATCTAAGCTCCACAACTTTCACCAAAATACAGACTCAAAACTCAACAAGGACTCCAAAATATACTACAGAAATGATAATTCTCTCGCTCCCAATATAGATATATATCTCTCCATCAACCTAATTTCTATCTCCTCTATTTATACTACAAAATTGGGTTAAAAACCCTTACATTACATTCCAAAACCCTAACCCTAACATGGTTGGGTTTGTCCATGTATGCATTGGATTTCCACAAATCCTGTCACGTGCGCTGCTTTTCCTCAAAATATGGCGCGCTCTCCATCTTGGTCCAAGCTGCCTCGTTTGTTTCACTATTCTCAACATTTTCTCCAAAATTGACTCTTCTCTCAACATAGGCTTGTGCCAATAGGCCCCCAACACTAACATGTGGCTCGTCCTAAGCCACTTAATTCACCTTCTATAGCGCTACTTCCAGCACATGAAACTTCTCTACCAATTCCATCACTTTATCCTTTGCATGTGCATTCTTTGTTGTAAGGGTCTCCACGATCTGTGTTGTAATGCACTCCCTTATCATTTGTGTGCTCTCTATGTGCACATGTTCCATTCTGACTTTTTTCGCTTCTAGTGTTGTTATCATTTGCTCTACTTGTTCTTGTAGTGGCTCCAACTGAGCTTGTTGTTCTTGTTTTTCTTCCTGTGCGATCTTTACCTCTGCCTGCAGATTTTTCAACTCCTGCACAACCTTTAGTTTCATGGATATGGCCATGGTCTTCTTCCTCTTTTTTAAGTCCTGAACTACAACGTTTAGTTTCTCTTCTCTCTACTCCAACTACTGGATCTTCTCATCTTCTTCTAAGCTTGTCCAAAATTTTGCAATGATTTTTTATAGTTCTGCTATCTCCTAAATTCCAACACAAAATTATTTGTTTTTTCTATGGCTTTCTCCTCCCTTTTGGATTTGACCTCTAGAGGTGTGGTTGGAGTTATATTTTCCAGCAATTCCCTTATCTCTTTCTTGTATTCTTCCATTGTCTGGGTGATCTTTTGTAGCTTCTCATCCACATTGAGATCCCCTGCTAATGTGCTCTATGGAATTTTCTGGAAGACTTCTTTGAGTCTTTTCTCTAGTCTCTCTACGCGTTGCTTTGCTTTCGCTTGTTCCAATCTTACCTCTATAAGGATTGTCTCTAGTACTTCCTTAGCATCCCTGTTTTCCTCCAGGTTTGTTGGATATGTCCTTGCCCTGAACTATACTTAGTGCGCCACACTTATTTGTAGTTTGTATAGGGCCTTTGTTGGTATCCTTTCTAATACCAACTTTAGTTGCTCGACATCCTTAGAAATATTGAAAGTTTCGCTCGTTGTTGATGTGATCTATATTGTTGTCCCTTCGCTCTGCAATGTTTTCTGCCAAGTTGTTTCTTCATTATGTGCCTTGGTCATGCATATTTGATCTAATATGTTCCTTCCCTCTGTCAACTCACGTATTATTCTTTTCCTTTGTTCCTCTGCCTCCTCATATTCTTGTGCGGCGCAGTCTTGTAGTCTTTCTGCGACTAGTTCGACATCATCTTTTGTTATCGTGTATTATGGGGATTCCTTGTGTGCTTTCATATTCTTGCACGACCCACATACCTATACAAACGGTCTCATTTGTGGTCGTGACTATGTTGGTTTTGTTGTACCTGAGGTATCTGGTATGTCCCCTCCTGCCTATCCCTCCTATGCAGGGATGTTGTCCTTCTTTTGTGCTAAGCCATTAATGGGAGTTGCGTGGTCTTTTTGTTGTGTGACTGACTTGGGGATAGGATTCTTATTTGCTTTTGTGCTCCCTCCTGTTGAATTTTTTTGTTGTGTTGTGCTCCTTGTCTCACGAGCTGGGGTACATTTTGGTTGCGACGAACTTGCTTCTGCTAGTTGTTTAACCTTGGCTGGTTTCTTATCCTTTGCTTGCTCGACTAGAATCTTCCAGTCATCTTGCCAGTCCTTCATCACCCACTTGAATTCTTTTGTTGTGGTGCAATACCTCATATGCAACCACTCCTTTGTTGGATCCTTTTCCACCCGAATCCACATGTTATGTCACGAGGATTCAAATTTGGATATTGTTTTATATTGTTCCACCACCTCTGGTGGGATCCTCCAAGTCTATGTTACCTTCTCTTGGATTTATTCGAGGCATGTCTTGAAGATGTTGGTATTTGCTTGCCTATCTTTGGCAATGGTGATGTGTCATAATGAATCGTACTAGGCTACGTGACACCTTCCAGTTCTCTACAAAAACATAGTGTACTTGGGGTGCTTCTAAGGATACACTGCGCACAGAGTGCACATCACAGTCTCATCCAAGATGGTTTATGGGTGACTGTAGGATGCATGTGTCTGCAGTAATGGAAGGGATTGGAGTTGTTCTTCTTACTTCTATTTCTACTTAAGCATGTATTTTATTAAAATATTCATCAGGTCCATTCATCCATTCATTCATAACATTTATTTTGCATATCTATTCTAGTGCACGTTGTAATTAAATTCATTCATTCATCTATCTAACCATTCAATCATAATTGCAGAAATAGTAAAACATTCAGACACATTGCAGCATAGAGTTTTACCGTGGTTCACCCCCTCTGGGGCTATGTCCACAAAGAACTTATTTTATTTCTTCTTCATCATCAAAAGGGTACTGTGCACATTACATCATAGAGAGTAATGAGGTAGACCAGGGTCACACCAAGATCCACGGCTTGCGACCTAACCCTCATATACTTCAACTTCATCCGAGCTCCACAAATCTCATCAAAATACAGACTCTAAACTCAACAAGGACTCCAAAAGATACTACATATATGATAATTCTCTCGCTCTTTTTCTAGATATATATATATATATATATATATATATATATATATATATATATCCATCAACCCACTTTCTATCTCCTCTATTTATACTACAAAATTGAGTTAAAAACCCTTACATTACATTCCAAAACCCTAACCCTAACATGGCTAGGTTTTTCTATGTCTGTGTTGGATTTCCGCAAATCTTGTCGCGTGCACTGTTTTTCCTCAAAATATGGTGCACTTTCCTTCTTGGTCCAATCAACCTTGTTTGTTGTGTTGTTCTTGACCTTTGCTCCAAAATTAACTCTTCTCTCAATCATGGGCTTGCGTCAACATTAACCTTCCCAATGAGCAAAATCTTCATTTACTTCCCTTACTTCGTTGGTTGGAATATCAGAGCAAGTTCACCCTCTTTGATGTTTCCTAATGGGACAGGCTATCTAGTTTTTGGATGGGTTGGTCCTTTGATGATCCTCCTCCCCATCTCCTTCACCTAGTATCTTCCTTTTATCTCCTTCTTCATGGTTGCACCCCAAAGATCCTTTCTCTTTGGGATTCCAGGGGCTAGGGAAATTATGAGTACTCCTCCTCCTCCATTCCTCCCTTCCCCCCAATTCTAATTTGTGGTGAATAGTTTGGCACATTGATGGTCTACCTAAAGTCAACATCTTCGGTTGGATGCTTATTCACGATAATCTCCTCACAGGGGAAAATATATTAAGAAAGGCATCCATGGTCCATTCAAGTGCATCTTATGCCTGGCTTCACTCAAATATTATTTCCATCTTTTTTTGGATTGTGTTTTCTCTCAAGATGTTTTGGCCAACCTCTCCAAGGAACTTGTTAATTAGATGATTGTTTTATTATCAAGGTTCCTTCCTCAACAAACCCATTTTCAGGACAACTTGGGAATCACTCCCAAAAATTGTTTTCTAGAAGATCTGGCTAGCCCGTAATTGATCTATCTTCTCAGATATCAAGTCTACTCCTCAGTTGGTGGTAGAAAAGGCTATAGGTATCCTATCTTAACATCTCGATTTCGGGCACTTAAAGACTTTCTCTCCCTAGCCCTTAGACCTTTGGGGATATTGTTGACTCAACCAATTCACATTACGAATAGACATTGCACCACAGATCCGACCCAGATCACCTGGCAACTTCAAATGACTACAAATAAGTTTTCTCAATGATTGATTTCCCAATTAAAACATATTATTTTATTTGATGGAACCTCTAAAAATAACCCCAAGGTGGAAAGAGCAAAAGAGATTTTTTTTTGTTTTGGTGGATCAATTGAATTGAACTACTCTTGGAGGTTAGGTCAAACATCTAATAATCAAGATGAGGCATACACCCTTGTTCAAGGGCTTGTTATTTCAAAATCCCAAGATAAGAACACTTTTCTCATCCTTAGGAGATTCAATATACACTTTCATCCACTTGAGAAAGGGATTGCTACCTTGGGATGAAAATCTTATATCCATTTTCTACATAATTTTCAAGGAGCCCAAGGCTCTCCATAAGATTGAATTCCTTCTCAACGATATCTTGGCATATAGACAAGTTAATCTCGCCACAACTCGAAATCTGAGGTCTGTCTACATCAAGGGGATCCTCACATATCAACCCATCCCATGATCAATTCAACTCTTCACAATTGACAGGCGTGTTGGTCACCATGTGGAATGCTTTGAGCTTGGTGGGTGCATGTTATCCTTTCTCTCGCCACCTTCCTCTTTAATTCTCCCTTTCTCGATCATTCACTTCACTTGCTCCCCGTCGTGCTTCATCCGAACTCCCTCCCGCCTGAGATCTCATCTCACTTTTCCTTTCATCCTTTTTTCTGCTCGTGGGAGCTCCTCCTGTCGGAAATGGATCTAATCAGAAGTACTCCCAATTATGAATGGAAGTGGGAATTGTGGGCTGGGTGGTGTCCCACTCGTGTTTGTCACCTTCTTCATGAAAATGCATGCATTGTTGCTTGAGCTATTCACGCCTCCTGGAAATTGGAGTCTCTATCTGATTAGATTCATCCCTACACTAACAAATCTTTGTGCCTACGTTGTCTCTCCCCTCTCTATTCCTATGGCTCAGAAAGGCTCCAGGTTTCATAATTCTCCTCTCTCGTAGCTAGTGGAAAAATTGGGGGAGTTCCACCTTGAAGTACAAGGCCTGCAAGTCCATATGAAGTGGCTCGCTGCCCAGACCCTCTCCATTTTGGTACTTACTCTTCAACAATGCCAATTTACCCCACAGCTATAGGGCGAATGCTTCGCCCTTTGGAACCAGGTCGTAGAGCTCCAGGAACGTGTCGGAGACGGAGGGATGAGCAGGACTTCTCCAGGCCTGTCAGTTTCAACTTTGTCCCCTCGGCCTCAACCTCCTCTGCACGATTTGAATTCACCACCAGCGGAGCTCTCTCTCAGTGGCTCGGGTATGAATAATTAATCAAAATTACCCTATCGACGTGCTCTGTTTTTTTTCTACTTATACTAGGAGTTTCTAGATTTTCACCTCTTTTTCACGGTCAGTGTAGCCTGGTCACTATTATAATTGTCTAATTTAAAAAAATAGTAAAAAATTATTGAAAAAGTTAACCACCGGGATCACCACGTCCTATCAAACCAATGCAACAAAAATCCATTTTTTACATGTGGCTTCCATGCACCACCTATGTGCTTATCATGCGAAATTGTTGGGACCTGTAGCATCCTTTCATGTTCAATAGACAAAAGTAGGCAACAAATCTCCTGCTAAGACTGAAATGGGAGCGGGAATTATGTAGCAGGAATATTTGGTGTGCATGATAGTGGCGGTATGTCCAAGAGTGGTAATGGTAGATCCATGTGCAGGTGGAAATGTAGTCCATGAGTCTATTAATTGATCACATCCTGATGAAATTGCAATATTATAAGTATGATCTTGTGCTTGCAGACTTTGAGATGTAAAAGCCTGTGACAAACTATGATTTCTATGAGTATAAATTTAGCATCATTCATGCCCTATGCTCTTTGTCTCAATACTGAATTTCTGGTTATAATAATACTTGTGTGTTAGTTGAAATCAATAAGTGAAAAATTCAATGTCCTTTATTCCCACTCCTTTTTAATTTACTTTTGTTTAATTGGAGAACAAAACTTCAATATAAAAAAATTCAACCTTCTATCTTTGAAAAAAATGAGATAATTTATATGAATCCTAAGAAATTAGACCCCAAATTAATGCTAGAATTATTCTTAAGACAAATGACATAACTCATATGAAATTCTAAGAAATTAGACTCCAAATTAGTGCTAGAAAATTATTTAGTTAAGTTTTCTTTCAACCAAATAAATCTATTCATATATTGAGGTAAAACCAATAAGAAATGGGTTCAAGGTTAAGGAAAAAAAATTAATTATGGCATAAGAAATGGGCTCAATGTTAAGGAAAAAAAATTATAACATAAGAAAATCTAGAAAATTATTTAGTTAAGTTTCTAATTAACCAAATAAATTTATTCATATAATAAATCTATTCATATATTGAGGTGAAACCAAGAAATGTGCTCAAGGAAAAATTAATTATGACATAAGAGAATGAAAAATGGAAGGTTAATACATGTCAATTTTCATTGTTGAATAGGCATAATTTTCAATAAGGATGTACTATTTATAGGTATTGCACACATAAAACTTTGAACTTAAAAAAAAAATATATATATATATATATATAAGAGGTAAAGAACTACATTTATCATGACAAATAGTGTTCATTTTCAGAATTATAAAATTTTGAACTCTAAAATAAAATAAAATATATAAGGTAAAGAACTACATTTATCATGACAAATAATGTCCATTTTCAGAATTATAAAATATATAAGGTAACAAGAACTACATTTATCATTACAAATAGTGTCCATTTTCAAAATTATGATGTTGTTAAAATTATGGCACTATGATGAAATGCAATTAATCTAATGGCATTATCATTGTCATTGATGGAAGAATTACACTATACTCATAAATTAGAGATTGTTATTGATGGGAGAATTACACTATACTCATAAATTAGAGGGTTAATGAGACTTGCGATATGACATTTACTATGTTAAATTTTAACCAATGTTACTATGTTGTATTTTGAAAGATTAATTTGAAAATATTTGTTGGGTTATTGTGGTTGTAGTTGATATTTGCCTTATGAAAACTAAAATTGTTGTTTGTATATTAATTATAACATGTAATATCGATCCATCAAGTGAATACCATTTCACTATATTATATTGATCCATCATGTAAGTATCATTTCCACTTATTTTTATATATCCATCTTAAGCAGTTTTTCTTTGAATTTTTAGAATGTATACACATGGTACGTGCAAAAATAAATTTAGAATCATCTTCACATCCAAATATTCATATTTTATAGAAGCTTCCAAAGCTTCCAAATTTACTTAGTTTTGTTGTAGTGTTGGATACAAATTTTAATTTTTGTTATTAAATGAAATAGTATTGGATACAAATTTTAATTTTTGTCATTAAATGAAATGACATCAATAAATTAAACATTATAATTAAACACAGAATTATCATGACCATTATGATTAAACATAGAATTATCATGTTCTTTTTTAGGTTGCATTGATTTCAGCATCAATTTAATATGATTCTTCTTAAACATTATGATTAAACATAGAATTATCATGTTCTTTTTTAAGTTGCATTGATTTCAGCATCAATTTAATACGATCCTTCTTACAGTGTATCAAGTTGCTATGCTTCTTCTTTAAGTGCATTGACTTCATTCTAGATTTATAATTATGTTTCTCCTTATGTTGCATTGATTTAAGCATATAGTTATTAAGTTCTTTCTTTATTAAAGTGAATTGATTTCTACAAGGAATGATAATGTTCCTTCTTACGGTGAATTAAATTCAATTCTTTCATTTAGGTTAGAGGGCATACATCCAAAGTAAAATATTGAACAAAGTCTTATCATGTCTCATTGTAATGATAATACTAATAACATTGAAATTAAAGAAAAAGAAGGGTAGTGTGAGAACATATTAGGAGAAATGGAGAGAATGAATCACCTAAACAAATGGAAGAATGAAGAAAAAAATATCATGAATGACATAGATTTCAAAGAAAGAATCAATGAAAACATGTGACTCTAGAACAAAGGAGGAACACGATATTGAACCAAAAACATCGTGACAACAAAGGAAACAATATATGAAAAATTTATTGGGTGAGATTGTCAATGTCAAGGAGCCTTACATGATTAGAGTCATTAAACAAAGCCTTCAAATTGAGTATCTTCATAATAAGAACCCCTTACTTCTTTTGACCTAGATAGTGGTGTAGCATTCAACGTATATGAATCGGCCTAGATAGTGGTGTAGCATTCAACATATATGAATCAATAGTGCACTTTTCACTTCATATACCGATCAGAGACACGACCTTTACAAAGGTCACATTTGAGTAGCCTACAAGAAGAGATAAAACATGTCAAATATATCATTGTTTTGACATGAGTTTTATAGAGAAAAATATGTTAACATAAATTGATTCTTGACTTGATCAAGATTTCCTTGAAATTCATTTGTTCATTTTCAAGGGAGATCAATTATATTGGTTGGTGATTTGAGAAACTTCCTCAAGTTATGGATAAATCCTACCCTAACCTACATACTTAGGGGAACTTAGGAGGTAGTTAATTGATGGATGAGGTCATCTTCTTTGAATAAGACCCACTAGGTAGTTGGTGTGTGGTTAATTAATATAAAAGAATCATTCTTATGAAATAAATTATGCTAAGTAGTTCATACTCATTAATGTTAGGACCACTAATGGTTAGGGTTTGGGTAAAGAGAAACTGTTTATAGAGGTAGTAAGATATGTAATGCTTTGTCGAATATTCTTATTGTATTGGAGCATTATTCATTTACGGGTTTCCCCATCAATGAGGCCAACAAACATTGCCCTCATTTTGGAATTTTAACAATAAATGATTCTCATTATGTAGGTGTTATATTATAGTTTGTCTCTTTATTTACTACACTCTCCATTTCTTCATATATATTTCTCTTAGATTTATTTATTTTCTATCCAAGTACACTACAAGATCTCCTAAGAGAAATATGGAACTTATTCATAACTTTTGTGACATGTGATATAATGTGACAAGCGAGATGGAGAAACCCTATATTATAAGCATTTTTGTTATCTGCTTGAATGTTAGAGATCCAATTCTAATTGTCGAACATTGGTAATGATTAATAAGTCATAAATATGCTTCTTTGGATGGTTCCACAAAAGGGTCATTTAATATAACAATACATTTGTATACAACAAACAATGATCTCCAAAATCAAAGTAAACGATGTTTGAGATTCTTACATCACACTATTTTGTGTAGTGTTGCTTCAAGAGTAAGAAGCAACTCTTCTAAAGAAAATCATGAACAATTGGAAGTTGAATTGCTTATTTTAGTTGGAGCTATGGTGATGCTTACTTCAAACTTATGGACTTATGCATGGTTGTCAATGGTACACTTGGAGTTGTTGAAAAAATTATGTATAATCTTATAAGTTTACCCCTAACTCACATATGTTTTAGTGAGATTTGATAACTATATGGAGATTCCATGAGATGAAGTATTCTACACTAATCCTATTACCCATGTTAAAAGAGGTAAAAAAATATGTTTATTGATAAGTAAAAGTTCTTTTAAAAAACTAGATAATAATGTAAAAACTAAGTCATATGTAAAAAGTTAGGTATATAGGGGTCACCTAGAACATTGTCATACAATTACAACATTTTTGCAAAAAATAGTGCTTCCAACTACCCAAATTAAATCCAATTAACAGATAAAATAATAAATAATAAATTAATATTTATATCATAAAAAAAAAACATTGATAATAATAAATTATACAATGTTATGTTTAATTCTACAATATTAATGGTAATGTTTAATCTCAACATTAACATTGAATGATATTGTTATTTAAATATCATTAGTTAGTAATGAGATAGCATTATACTTATGATCATCATACTACCCATAATCTACAAAGTATTTAGTGATAAGCAATCGTCGATATTATGATAATGCATTTTAAGTGGATGAAATTTTATATTAATATTTACTTTTTCATTGGATAAATGTCATATTTTAAAAGATATTTGTGATGCAAGAGCATTATTTAAAGTCGTAGGTTAAAGGTTCTAAAAAATGATGATTTTTTTCCGGGGATATTTGTCTGAAATTCGGTGAGAAATTGTTGGATTAGTAGATTTGAGTGATTATTTCTGTAGAATCTGAGTGCCCCGAGAGTTTTTCAGCATGTTGAATCCATTTCTACATTCAGAAATGGATTTTGAACAACAAAAAAATAGTGATTCGTGTAAATTTATATCGTCGGATTCTAGCGAAAAAAAGCCATTTCATAGAACAAGTAGCCAATGTCTTATTTAAAATTGTTCTTAAATTTGTAATAGGATTTTAGAAATTTCTAAATTGGTTATGYAGTGGGGAATTTGTTTTTCTTAAAATATCATATAATGTAACAATTTTTTTATTTGAACATGTAATTAGAAAAGTTTAGTAKCTTTAGAGACATCTATAATTTGTTAGTATTTTATCTAGGAATAGAAGATACAAATCTATCCTAAAGGTTTGAAGTAATTGTTTGTATAAAACAAGTTAATGTAAGCATGAGAATGAGAGGAGAGTCAAAGAGGAGGGCACTCCGAACATGTGTGAAGTGTGTGGATTCTATAAAAGAAGGAGAATCGGGGTTATTAATAAATATTACGAGTTTGCAAATCTAAATTCTTCTGTATTTCGTAGAATAGTTAGACAATGTCATCATTTGTTGTAGTCTAAACGTTCTACGGAATTACTCTTTTTCGGCGATTTTTTCCAAGGACATTTGCTCGAAATCTAGCAAGAAATTGTTAGATCTACAAATTTGAGTGATTATTTATGTATAATTTGAGTTCCTCGGGGGTTTTTCAACATGCTATATCTATTTTTGCATTCAGAAATGGATTCTACACAACAAAAATAGTGATTTCATGCAGATTTATGTCGTCGCAGTTAGACAATGCCTTGTCCTTTTCTATATTATTCCCATTGAATATTTTCACATGCAATGAGGATCAGTTATGTGCATTAATTGAGTGTAAAGTGCACGGAAAACCATGTGTACAATATTTGCAATTTCCTATAATTATGTGTGTTGGCATAAATGAATTGTTTTGAGAGGTTGAGAATCAAAGTGTGGTTGTTAAATAGTGGAGAAACCAGAGAAAATTGTAGTCCAAATTGAGCAAGGGTATCGAAATTGAGCTGAAGTTTGTGCAAAGGAAGAACATATGGAAGTTTAG
>SNQJ01S0088509.1:79496-96670 GCA_010110895.2 Picea sitchensis
TTTTTTTTAAATGCCACAATAGTAACCCTTTTAGTTGGATATGCAAACTCAAACAACCATACTATTAAAAAGACATGAGATTATCCTATGATGCGGATATTCAACTACCCACCCTAGTATCACATGAATTATAACTCAAAAACAAATTGATTTTCGAGGAAAATATTACTTGAAAATAAAAGTATGATTTAGTGGGTCCAAAAGCATTATGAGATCAAAATGTAAGGAGGCTCTCCACATTTGAAGAGTATTATCAATCCTAGAGAATCCATTATTAATGAGATGAATATCATTACATGCAATATGAGTTGGGGTTTTTGAACTTTTATTGAACTTTTTCTACCATTGGAATCCAAAAGGGACCCTCAATAGGTTATTCTTCTACAATTGAAATCCATAAGGGACCCTCGATAGGTTATGCATGTGGTTATAAATGTTACATGATGTCAATTTTAAATTAAGTTAATGAATCTTAGAATTAATGGTAAAAAAAAAAAAAAACAATTTACCGATTTTATTGTTTATAATTACAACTTAATAAATAAGATATATCATGTATCAAATCCACTATTTTGAGATATATGTGTTTGTCTCTTATTCCTTTGTTTGGGGTGAATGGGAATGCAATTGGAATATCATTAGACAACATTGGATTGGAACAACAATATAAAAATATTAGATTCTTGAATAGTTTTGGATGAAAATGGTTTAAATATTGATATTATCAACATAATAGATAAGATAATTTTATGTATCAAATCTCTTATCTTGAAAGATACGTGCTGGTCTCTTTTTCCTTGTTTGTTTGGGGTGATTGATAATGCAATTGGAACAACAACATTGGATTTTTGAGTACTTCCAAGATAAAAATGGTTTGAGATTTGATACTATTAACTAGAAGTAATTGGAGCTTAATGTTGTTAATGTTTTATTGGGTTTTTGTAAGTGATAGAAAATTGGTTGAAAAGGAATTTGAAATAGAGGAAGGGTTTCAGTGTTATCATATGGCATATTTGGGTTTGTGGGTGTCATGCATCAGTGCAATAACTCTTTAAATCAATTAAGAAAAATATTGACTTTGTGGGTGACATGTATGAGTGTAAGCACTCTTTAAACCAATTAAGAAAAGTTTTAACTTTGTCCCTGTGGATCTTAAGGATGATGATAAACCTTTTAACTACACTTGCAAAGATGTCTCTAATAACCCATTCAACGATTATTATGACTTGGAATAAGGTTCATCTCCCACAAGACAATTTGAAATCATAGGAAGCCAAAAAGTGAAATTATCCAACGCTATCTCAACACAAATTTCTCCTTCTTCATGACCAAAAGACCTTTAATTGAATTGAAACCACCCAAGAGAGAATATGTGTTTTTCAATGTATACCTTTACCAACCAAAGAAAAACAATTGTCATCCAACTAATCCTCTAACTTCTCAATCCAATTGTTTAGAATAAATAATTCCATGCTAAATTACAACTGCTACATGCTAGGGTCACAAGGTCTCTAACTAGGGTAATAGGAAATTTACAATGTACTTCAGTTAACAAGACTTTCATACAAAGAGTGATGGCACTTTTATAAATGGGGATTAGTTTTTCCTTCCAATGCTTTAAACTTGAGTAGTGAATCAATGGTCTTTTCTTTTATGTGACCAGGGTTACAAGTCCCTCATGCAAGTGCTTATTCAACTTCCAACCCTCTTGATAGTGTGGGGAGTCATGATCAAATTATTCTTGATGAAGTGCACATACTAGGATTTCAAAAAATATAATACTTAATGAGTAATCTCCTATCAACATAGATTGGGAGCACGAGAAATGGTAAATAACTTGGGTTCTCATGGATGAGACTCATTTTAAAAAATTTGCATGGAGTACTTGAATATAAGATTGGGCTTAGAAATCGTTGTACTTAATGTTAGTGTGACATAAAGTGCATAGTTCACTGCGAAAAAATAAAAAGAAACATTTTAAAAATGTCACTCTTTAGAAAAAAAAAAAAAAAAACATTTTCCTTTCGAGTGACAAACTTCCATCAATTTGATTTCTAATTAAGAAAAATATGAATGAACTTAACCTACACTATTACATTTATTTTCATGAGAATCCTTTGAATAAAAAAAAGTATGATTTTCCTTCCTTTTTGTTAGTGCAATCAGGAGCATAATGGGCTCACTCAACAAACCTTTTCAAAATGCATAATGCATTGTAAAAACACAATTAGAACATAAATGCAATACACACATTCATATGACATAAGGTCCATATTGCAAGTGTAGGCGTACATGTCTAACAATTCTCATTACTTACTAAACAAAATACATCTACTAAATTTAGTCTACACCTCAATGAACTAATACACCTCGATGAACTAATATATGTTCTATATCCAACTCCTAATAACTTTATGACTCACAAATGATTAACCAACACTCTAGATTAACTAGTTGATTGTAATGGTTGCAATTTCTTGTATTCTACTTGTGCTAACCATTTGACTACTAATGTGATTCTTGCTTTACCTCCACGTTGTTTCAACTTCCTCTTCCATCTCTTGGTCTTCTTATGGGGCCTCAAGTCTCTTCCATCTCTTCATCTTCTTATGGTGCCTCGACTTCTCTTCCATCTCTTCATCTTCTTATGGTGCCTCGACTTGGCATTCGTCATTTCATTACCAGTTGTGACCTTTCAATGTCCCTTGGTGCATTATTAGCGTATGTGCTCATAGTTTTTTCTATCTTTCCCTTCCTAACATTATACTCCACAACTTTCCTTTCTTGGCATGTGATTTTCACTTTTTGACATGGAAGATATGTTATGTTATTTTATCGTCTTGCTCGCATTTCCCCTTCTATCATGCTTGTCTTATGTTACACACTTTCTTTTGTCATGCTTTCCACTTTCTTTTTTCATGCTTTCCTTTTGACTTATCTTAGTAACAATTATCTAGTGTGCTACCATCCTTAGAAATATATTAACTCCTTTGTCATCTTACGCTTGAAAATGAACTAAAGTCCATCTTGATGTTGATACTTTTTTTTATCTTCTCTTGTAATTACCTTCCCCTTGTAAAGTTTTTGGTACTCCACTTTAGATATCATAATAACTACATCTATTTTGCTCCTCCAATTAATACTTTAATATTTAATGCCTTGAATTCTAATTACCTGATTATATTTTATGCATTTTGTAGTCTTAATATATAGTAGAGTGTTAGAACTCTAAAAATTTCAATCAAACATGAAGATAGTTGAAATATTGAATAAATTATTTTCTTATGAAAAAAAAACTATCTTTTCATCTCATTGTTGGAAAGGGATGGCATGCCTAAAGTTCTTTCACTTTCACATCAATCTTTCATAACCAAAGGATTAATATGTACTAATGCTATGATAAACACTCCCAAACTTTATTGACTTTGCTGCCATGTAATTTATAAAGTTTGTAAGACCTATCAAAATCACCAATTTACTCTTAAGAGGTATCAATGGATATGTGTAATATGAAACGTCATGCTCCTTTTGTAGAGAACACCAATCATATCAAGATGGACTAATATTTCATAGTACCTACCTAAAAAACTTAATGCAACACACTACTAACTAAATTAACATGTTTCAATGTTAACAATTAACTTAATATAATTTTAAATAGACTTGGATCCAGGTAGGAAACAACGGTCTGTGGCTAGGTCCTCCTTGCGGTTTTGAGTGAATCGCTCGGGGGACATAGGGCCTCGCCCGCCCCCCCACTCTTTCCCATTTTCTGGCACTTGTCTTCCATTTCACGGGCCCTTTTTCCGGTTCTTTTCTCATCCCTCCTATCTGCCACTGTGACCATGCGTGTCGAGCCAAGCTGTCGGACACATGGCCAATCCATTGAATGAATTGGTGGATTACGAAGCCAGCCCGTCACGTTTCTTGGCGTTTTTTTACGTAAGAGGAGTTCTTGGATCGCACATCCATGTCTCCATTCATCTCCTGGAGGAAACCTAGTCCATCGCCCGAGGAAAATGAAGTTAATTCTCAGCATGCGAAGGATGCTCGTGATTTGGAAGGTTGTAAGGATGGAAGAGGGAAGCTTAAACATGGATATGAAAAGTTTCCTGGCTTGATTTCTTATCCCATTGATTTTTCCCTGTCTGCTAAGCCCGACCCTGATTTTTCTGGTAGTTTCCAAGGGGTGGTGGATAACCCCATTCTAGTTGTTTCTAACCGAGGTTCTGGGTGTAAGAAATGAGCACACTCACAAAAAAATCTTCCAAAGTGCATTCACAAAAAAGGGGGACATGTTAAAATGGTTGTGGGAGAGGATATTCAAATTGAAGATATCAACCACTATGAGGGTAAAATGTTGGTTGGGAGGTTCTGTGGGAAATCTCCAGGTATCTTGGCCCTCCAATAATGGATTGCTAAGGATTGGTCTCTTATGTTGGGTTATTCACCTGCGACACATGTATTGATTAGAGGATGGGCTTCCTTTCCACTAAGAAATGAAGAGGACTATGCAGAACTGTTAAAAAGGAATTGGTCTTGGGTTCCATTGAGTTTAGTTATTAAACCTTAGTTAGTGAATTTTGACCCCGCGAGGGAGTCTGTTTCCATCATGAAGGTTTAGGCCATCTTACTAGGTTTTCCACTAGCCTTTTGGACTAGAAAAGTGTTAGAAATAATTGGGAACAAACTTGGTTCCTTCGTCGGTCTTGAACCCAATTGGGTGACAAAAAAAAACGCAAATGGGCCTAGATTTAGGTAGAGGTTAATGTCCTGGAAGGTTTGGTAGGAAAGCTCGACACTATTTATGGTGACTTAACCTAGCATCAAAAAGTGGATTATTGGAAAATCCCATTTCGATGTCATGGATGCCAAGAAATTGGACACTTAAGTGCTCAGTGTGAGAAGCCCTCGCCATGGGGACATTCCCAGCAGAAGGTTTGGAAGCGGAAATATACCACTGGCCATGAAAAGAAGGTTGATTCTCTCTTGCCAAAAGGAAAAAGGAAAGAATTTATCCTAGAATCTGGTTCAACAAAAGCTATGAGTTCTTCTCTGGGAGACCTAGATCTCAAGGTTGCTCGCTCCGGTATGCAAGAAAACAATGTTGCTTCCTTTGAATCTTTGGTTCATATTTCTCCTTTTTAAAATCTAGAAAATAAAATCCCCCCTCCTTTCTTGACCTCCCCTTTGTCCCCCCTTCCTTCTCCCTATTCCTCCCTTGCCCCCTCTTCGTCTCCTATCACTCCCCGTCCTCAAGTTCCTCCCGTTATTTCCCTTGCTACGAANTAAAATCTAGAAAATAAAATCCCCCCTCCTTTCTTGACCTCCCCTTTGTCCCCCCTTCCTTCTCCCTATTCCTCCCTTGCCCCCTCTTCGTCTCCTATCACTCCCCGTCCTCAAGTTCCTCCCGTTATTTCCCTTGCTACGAAGCCTCGCTTCCCTCCCTCCTCGTATCTTAAGCTCTCTTTAGGTGAGATTTCCCATTTTCTCCTTGTTTCTCCCTCAGATCCCCTAGGTCCCCCGTCTTCCCCTTCCTCCAAGCCTCTGAAGGATTTGGACTCGGATTTACCTTCCCATCCCTCGAAGTCTTAGTCTCCCTCCACTCCTCCTTTCAAAGGGTATGCACTCCATTCTAAGAATCATCTAAAGGAGGTCACTCCTTCGAAGGGAGGGTTAGCCTTAGACCCTCATGCTCAACAGGCAGGAAGGAAGTCTCATTTGTCCAAGGGAAAGGAAAAGGTCGTCATAGAGATTTTGAAAGGAACCCAAGCAATAATCATCAGGGCCCTTATAGAGGAAAAATCCCCCCCCGCCCTTAAAATGATTTTTCTCTCCTTCAATGCTAGAGGGATTGGGGGGGATAAGAAAAAATAAGCCCTCAAGAGGCTCCTCCCGAGTCTTAATCCTGATGTCATTCTCTTTCAAGAGACTATGTGTTCAGGGTAAGAAGATATTAAGCAGGTTAGTAAGTGGCTGAAAAAATGGTGCTTTAGAGTTGTTAATGCAGAAGGGATGTCGGGGGGATTGTTATTTGATTAGAGTCTTGCCTTCAAGTCTTTATCCTCCTCTTCTTTTCATTCATCCATCTCCGTTAAACTCAAGCATAAAGATCTTGATTTTTCTTTTACTATAGTAAATATTTATGGACCTTATGCTAATAGGGTTTCGTTTTGGGAAAACTTGAAATGTGTAGGGCTTTTTAGCGATCCTCTCTTGGTGATAGGAGGAGATATTAATTTCACTCTTTCCTTAAGATAAGTATGGGGTCCAAACCCTAGAGAAGGTAGGAAAAAMAKGATTCTTCCTTTCTTTCCTGTAGTCGGAAGGTCTGGTCGATCTAGAGCCAGTTAATCTCACTCCAGCCTGGAGAAACTTATGCTCGAGTAATGAGGAAGTAGCCAAGAGACTTGATCGCTTCCTAATCTATGAAAAAATCCTAAATTTGGGGTTTAGATTCAATTTGAAAGTAGAAGATGGGGGAAGTTTTGATTACCATCCTATTTCTCTCCAGTGGCAATCTAACTTCGATTTGTCGCCTGCTCCTCTTAGAATTAATCAGGTATGGTTGGAAGAGGAGGATTTTAAAATCTAGTATACTCCTCTCGGGTAACTCCAAGTCTGGATAATTCGGACCCTTTAATGGTGCAATTTGAATTGAATCTTAAGCGAACTAAAGCAACCATTAAAAAATGGATTCTAGTCTGGAAATCCAAAAGGCAAAAAGAGTTATTGGAAATTGAAGGTAAACTCTCAAGGCTCTACTCCATTTTGGATAATGGACCCCTCATCCAAGAAAAAATTGAAGAACTAAAAAGTTATGAAAACCAAAGTTATGAAAAAAGAAGAGGTGGAGTGGCGGAAAAAAATCCGAGCCATATGGTTACAAGCAGGGGATAACAATTCAATTTATTTTCATAATTATGCCAATCATCATCGGAACATCAACTTTATTTGGGAGGTAAAAAACGAAGAAGGCGAAATGGTGAGCTCATTTCGAGTTAAATCTGAAGCAGGTGTGCACTTCTTCGAAAACCTTTTCCTGGCCCCAAGGAGGTGCCTGATCTAAGATATTTTGGAGGTGGTTTCCAAGTTTCAACATGTTTTCAATGACGAAATTAACCAGTCCTTAGAAGAAGAAGTAACTGAATCTGAGCTAAACTTTTCCCTTTCCACGATGTAGAATGGAAAAAGTCCTGGCCCAGACAGATTCACTGTTGGTTTCTTCAAATCCTTCTATGATTTGTTGAAAGATGATCTGCTCCTCATGATAAGAGAATCTCAAAGAGAAGGAAATATTTATGGGCCTCTCAACTCAACCTTTCTTTGTCTTATTCCCAAGAAGAAAAACACGAAATCCTTTGAGGATTCCAGACCCATTTTGTGTTGTAACATAGTCTATAAGTTGATTTCCAAAATAATTGCTCGAATACTAAGACCCATGCTTAGTGAAGTGATCGGAGAAGAACAATTTGGATTTTTATGGAATAGGAAAATACATGATGTTGTGGCCATTGCACAAGAAGTCCTCCACTTGGTGAAAAAGAAAAACCTCAAAGCAACCATCTTAAAGGTGGACCTCTCTAAAGCTTATGACAGGGCTAACTGGACTTTCCTCTATCTGGTCCTAATATAAATGGGAATGAAGTTAAGGACTTTGAACTGGATCCTAGACTTGTTCTGTAAAACAACGGGGATGCAGATTAATACAAAAAAATCATGCATTGTGATAAATAATTTCTCCCTAGCTGAAACAAACTCTTTCCTTAATGTCATCCTGACTCAGATAAAAAGTCTTGAATATGGGATAAAATACTTGGGATTCTATCTAAATCCTGATAAGTACAGGAAGGAGGATTGGAGTTGGGCTTATACATAGAGTGGAAGCAGTTATTTCTTCTTGGGTATTTAGAACCTTATCTAGGGGTGAGCAGCTTGTTTTGATTAAATATGTCTTGGAAAACATCCCAGTGTATTGGAACTCCATCGTTGTTATTCCCAAAGGTGTCTTGGATAAAATTAGGAGGTCAAGTTGCAGGTACCGATGGGTAGGAAATATTTCCTCTAGGGGCCTTCATATTGCTAGTTGGTCCTCCATTGTCTCTCCAAAAAATCTTGGAGGGTGGGGGATTTAAGACATTCATCCCTTTTCCTGTGCACTAGTTGGGAGGAATATTTGGTGCTTAACACAAGGGAACTCTCTCCATTCAAGAGTAATCCAGTCTAAATACTTTGCTAACCTTTCTATAGCAAATTGGTTATGCTTGCCTTCAAAATCCTCTAAGGGTTCCTTGGTCTGGAAAGATTCAATTGAAGCATTCTCGTTGGTTTGTAATATGATTAGTTGGAAGATCAGTAACGACAAAATAATTAGATTATGGGAGGACCCTTGGTTAGGAGTAGGGAATAACTTAAGGCTGCCAAACCCTCTAGTTTATTTTCTAAGGAACCTTAATCTCCTTCACCTGCATCACATCAAGGTGGGGGATCCTCAGCTTATAGGAAGATCGGGATGGCGCTCCATATTTTCTTTAGATATCCATTTATACCTTTAAGAGGAATGTGATTCCTTCATCTCTTGAATGTGTGAAAACTTCACTTCTCTAGATGAAGAGGTCATGGACTCGCTTTGCTGGTCCTTTAACCAAAAAAATTGTTCTTTCACAACAAAACTGGGATACAAATATTGGCAGTAAGAAAGACTGTCAGTGCATCCAAAATGGTGGTGGAATTTATTATGGAAATGAAAATCCCCTCTCAGATGCAAAATCACTCTATGGCTTTCCTTGAACAATAAACTTCTTACTTGGGACAATGGGTTGAAAAGAGGGTGGTGTGGTCCTAATTGATGTTTCTTTTGTAAATCTGATGTTGAATCAATTACTCATATGTGTTTCTTTCCCGTATGCAGGTCAAGTTCCCAACATGGTCAAAGAAAAGTTAAATTCTAGGTTTGAATGTGCAATATACTAGATATAAAAAAGTATGCAGAACAGAAATAAAATGATAGAAATGGTAGAATAACAACAATATAACTAGAACAATCACCACAATAACACTAAAATGATATAAGAATAACAACAGAAATAACACTTTGATTCTGAGAGCAATGTTCACGGGCCTCTTCAAGGGGGAAACCTCCAATCGAGTAGAGCTCTATTACAATAATATCCCAGCTAGGGTTCTCATACCCTCAACTCCTATTTATACTAAATATGTCTATCAAAAGAAGCATCTAAAGGAAGATCCTTCTAGAAGCAGAAGCTTCTATTAGTTCTTCTTACATTCGACTTATTCTATTTTATTGCAAGGGATTATTAATATTGACCTTTATTACATCCGAATATATTGTTCTACCTATGTGTGGGTTAGGACTCTAACATGTCCTCCCCCTTAAAAACAACCTTGTCCTCAAGGCTTGAGATGTGGAAATTGTTGCAGAATGGTAGTTGGTTCCCAAGTGGCATCTGCTAGAGTTGTATCTTTCCACTGGACTAACACTTCATTGATGGTTCTTTGACGCAGGTGACGCTCACGCTGGTCCAAAGCTTCTTATGGTTGTAGCCAAATGGATCCTTCTTCGGCTAACTCGGGAAGGTTGGTTTGAATTTGGCACTTAGTTCCAATCACCTTCTTTAAGCATGAAACATGGAAAACATGATGTAGCTTCGAATGAATGGGAAAAACTAACTGATAGGCCACCTATCCCACATGCTTGAGAATGGTATAAGGACCATAAAATTTGGGTGCTAACTTCTGACACTATTTGGCCTTGAGAGAATTTTGCTTGTAAGGTTGCATTTGAAGAAACACCTGATCCCCTTCTACAAATTGACATTCAGAGCGACCTTGATCTGCTTTTTTCTTCATGCGATTCTGTGTCATGACCAAATTCTCTTTGAGGGTACGGAGAATAGCCTCTTGAACTGTAAGTGTTTGGTCAACCGCTTGGACCTTCGAGACACCAAGTAAGTATGAGAGAACTGAAGGTGGCTTTTGTCCATATACTGCTTCAAAAGGAGTCATGCGTGTAGTTGTATGGTATGAAGTGTTGTACCACCATTCAGCTAGGGGTAACCATTGAGCCCATTGATTTTGCTTTTCCGAGGCAAAACACCTCAAATATGTTTCCAAACACTTGTTGACAACTTTTGTTTGACCATCAGTCTGGGGATGATAAGATGTGTTGAGATGCAATCGGGTGCCTTGTAGCTTGAACATTTTCTTGCCAAAAATTGTTGGTGAAAGTTGGGTCGTGATAAAAAACAATAGAGTGTGGCATGCCATGAAGCTTGAAGACCTGATCCATGAAAAGTTGAGCCACCGTGGATGCTGTAAATGGGTGTTGAAGAGAGAAAAAATGAGCATACTTGGAAAAGCGATCAACAACCACCACGATGACTGATTTATTTCCCGATTTGGGTAAGCCTGAAATCCAGAAAATATTCCAATTCAAACTATTTTACCAGAGACCAGTGAAGAAGGTTAAATCATACTAGAACTAGAAACAATCCTGTGAGCAAGGGTTAAGTAGTTACAAAATCAAGAAATTACTAAGTACCTCATCAAGTGGAAGAACCTATCGATAGAATAAGTGACATGTGAAGATGAGTTCTTCATGTAGAAACGTAGCTAATCAAGTGATATGTAAACTTCCGTGGATATTCCACTTGAACATTTCGTCATAATAGATATAATAAATAACTAATTTTTTTATTATTAAGGTTATTTTTCCTTTACATTTTTAGAATATTTAGTTACTTATTTTTCTACTTATGCATGAAATAGATAAAATGTGGAAAATAGAGAATATTAAAATAAAATCACACCATACACAAATAAACAAAATATATGAACTAAAAAACCCAATACGAGAGAAAATCCAACTAGAAGGTGAGGTTGCTTGACTCTTTTTTCTTTGGTTTAGAAATGATGCAAGTACAAAGAAAGAGACACTGTTTGTGGATTTTCCTTTGACTTGTGGCCTATATGGCCACTACAAAATATCTCCTCCTCTATTATGCTCACAGAATACCACTATCATATATTTTTCTCAGCTATGGAACAAGATACAATGCAAAATAATGGAACCCCTTCTCCTCCTAGTGGCTTGGTATTTAACATAGCTCGATAGCCATCTAGGGGTAGGGTTTTGACTTCCTCAACCTTCAATTGTGATAAGGTTTTGGACCTTATAGATTTTTCTAATAAAATACACTACGTGGATAGCCCCACATGTCTAATTAATGGAGGTTGACGTGGCATCCAATCGCACCATGGTGATCAATACGGTGGGTCAACTTGCGAGAGGCATAACTTTCTCATACAAATTTCGATTCATGAACGATCTGCACCGTTGGAAAGGTGTCGATGTGTATAATGTAGAATGTTCTTACATAGTAAGTTTTAGACGAAAAAAGTGTCATTTTATGCCTCAAAATGGCTCCAAAATATTTTAGACAATTGTTTTGGACCCAAATTTCCAAATTTGGACTTGCTGCCAAAATGGCCCTACAAGTCGATTCCTTCCATTTTTCCACACATAAAGTATTGAGATAGATGAAAAATAATATAATGATCCAATCTAGATCATACCTCCCCATTTAGGGATTTTTGTTTTCCCCAAAATCTTTAGGGAATGAGGTGAGAAAATTTTCCTCTATGTTCTCCTTGGAGTACCAATTTTTTTACCTGGAAGTTATCCTTTCAAATCAATCTTCTAAAGGTCATGCTACCCCTGTCTAGTAGTTTTGGACCACTTTTGAAAAACTGTGTCCTCTTCCAACTCTGTCTAAGCACCTGCTTCTAAGTCCTCTATGGAAGGTAGGACTTGCTCCTCTTCCTGATCCAACATGGAAGTCTCATAGAGTTTGAGATTCTCCACATTCACCACTGAGTAAATGAGCATGTATGGGGTAGACTGATTTTGTAGGAATTATCTCCCATGTTTTACAATACTTCAAAAGGACCATATCGCCAAGCCTTGATCTTCTTACCAGGACCCTCTAGCCTTTCCTTATTCAATTGTAACCATACTCTGTCTCCCATTCTAAATGTTCTCTTTGTTCCGTGTTGGTCATGTCTAGCCTTGTACTTTTATTGTGACTTATTCAATGTCTTTTACTTACAAATGGATATTATTAATCTTCTCAACAATTTCTTCTTCTTTTAATGCATCTCTTGCAAGGTCCTCGCTCACTCCTCCTTGTTGTCCATATACAACATCTAAGGGTGAAGCTGGAAATTACCCAAAGCAAGTTTCAAAAGGTGACTTACCAGTAGAAGCGTGGACCGATCGGTTATAAGAGTGTTGTATATAGATCAAATTTCCATCCCAATTCTTCAAATGATTTTGATTATAGCCTCTCAAAAAATACAACAAATTCTTGTTGACTTCCATCTTCCCATATGTCTGTGGATGGAATAATGTAGACATCTTAAAATTAGTGTCCATATTCTCTATTGGCATTGTGCATGGTTTTTAAGACCCTAGGTTTGAGTTATCTATTACCAAAAAAACCCACTAGACACCAACTCTTTCGGCATCACCTGCTTGCGCAGATGAATTCTCACTCGATGTATCTATTGGGCCTGCAAGAACTAGATTTCCGTAGTAGTGAGGGAAATGGAGGTGACCATTCTGTTCATTCTTCCTTATCAGTTGTGTGCACGTAATTATGTCCTAGTTCTGTATTAAATACTTAGTGATGCAAATTCATACTATTATTATATCCCATATTACCACATAACTTGTTACTTTAATAGTCATTGTTCTTGTAAGACAAATCTAATCTACTATGCATCCAGACAGATTTCATAAGAAATCACATAAAATACATACGACACAAGATTTAACGTAGTTCACCCAACTATGAGCTATGTCCACAATAGTTGGATTCTTTATTGTTCTTTCGTTAAGTGCTTCAGGCTTACACACTACGCTTACAAAGATATCTCATGGTTATCTTTCTTCCCTCCTAGCCTAGTCATTCTGAAGTGCAAGCCTTTCTCTCTTTGTATCATCTCTGACATTCAGGCATGGATTCCTCTCTCTTACAGTCTAAAAAAGACAATAACCAACCGTAACCCAACCATATGCCACAATAATGAACGAGAGAACCCCTATTCTCCCATACTGTTACATATTTATACATCAATTCTAGGGTTTAAAACCCTACTTGGTTCCTCCCAAAACCCTATTACCATGCATGACAACTCCATTCAGTGGATGTTCTACTGCTTTCTTCTGCTTTTCCATATGCATGTTGTTTTTTCACTTTGACTTCTTTTTCTTCCTTCTTTTGCAATCCTTCCATCTTTAGCATGTCGAGTTGTCATCCTTCCTTTTTTACCACTTTCTTCTCCTACTTTGTTCTCTTCTTTATTCTCTTGTTCCTCTTTATTCTTCTCTCACTATGCACTATACTTTTGGATGCACCTTTTCTACTCATTGTCTTCCTGGATGCGCCTCATATGCACATTCCCTAATCTTCCTTCTTCTCTTGTGCACCTATGCTACACACTTCTTCTATACTTTGGATTTTTCCCAAAATTGTATTCCAAAATTGTTTTTCCAGCAGGTCCCTAACACTCACCTGTGGCTCATTCCGAGCCACACAGGCCTGATGCTCACTCTTCCATGCCACAACAAAATTTTTGGAGGCTACCTTTTCTACCTCCACTTCCTTCAATATTGTTTCCTTTGTTTTTGTGATCTCCTCGACCCCCTACGTAGTCAAGGATGTGATTTTTTCCTTTGCTTCATATGCTTCATGTTTGACCTTTCCCTGCACAATGGACAAATCCCCTATTATCCTCACTGCTTCTTCCTACAGTGGTCCCAATTGTTGTTGAAGGACCTTTTGTTGATCCCTCATCTTCTCCACTTCCAGGTATGACTACCTCTGAGCCAAAATGGATGTCATATGTTCCACTGGTAGAAGAGTAGTTATCCTATATGAAGTTTTTTGTGCCCTTTATTGTGCTTCTCTTAACTCGGCCTCTACGACCTTCATCTCAGGATCTTTGACTAACTCTGTACAAATTTGCATGCACTCTTCACAGAGTTTGACACATTCTCCTTCTATCTTCTTAATGTTGGAAATTGTTGCCATCGCCATTCTCTCCCTTCCTTCTCGTACTTCTGGCGCATTTCTAGTGCACTCTATAATTGTATATCTTTTATTTGTGATTAGAAGCCCTTGATGACTTCACTAATATTCAACACTTATTCCTCCATAATATCTTCTACTAGTATTGGGACTTATGGAATAGCCTTGTAGAGATTTTGGACAACTGCTTGGGATTTATGTGCGATACTTTCATCTTTTTCCTTTCCCTTGAGGGATTTTTTCACCCTTTCCTCAACCTTGGTTTTGTCCTTCAGTACCTCCTCCACTCAAGCTTCAAATTCCTTCTTTTGTAGAAGCGCAACATCATATTGTTGCTACAACTTAACCCTTTCATCCATTATTCTCGTGAGCTCTCGATGTGCTTTCTCTCCTATGTTCTGAATTTCTTGAAACAAGCCTACCTGGAAGTCTTGTAGTATTTTCATCGACATCCTTGATACAACTAGGTTCATATGTCCTAGTGCATTCACTTGTTGCTGCAATTCGGTCTTCAGAAATTCTAGTGCATCTGTCTCAAACTGTAGTATCCTGTGCCTGACTTCTAATTGGGTCAAGACCGGATGCGCACTTTATGCTTCCTTTCCTGGAATTGTGGATGGTCCTTCCTCAGGTTTATGCACTTTGGTGATACTCGTTGCTTCCAACATCCGCTGGAGTGATTCCAACTGATCCTGCACTCTTTGTTTCTATTATTCTCGTTTTTTGGTGGCTTCCTCCATTATTTCTTCTGCAACATTCCATACCTAGTAGTTGATCATATCCATATCATCATTAGTTAAAGTATACACTGGGGTTTCTCTATGTTCTTTAGTATTTTTGTGCACCCCTCCTGCTTTAATGATTTTAACAGTCTTGTCATTGCCAAACTGCGCAAAAGTTCTTTGCTTTTGCATATGTGTGCTTCACATTATTTCTCTTCTGTGTATTGTTTTATGAATTGGCGTAGTTCCATCCTGATCCATGATAACCATTTCTTCTGTGCAATTCCCTATGCCTTATAATCTGACACTCTTTTTCTTTTTTCTATATCTATTTTTTATTTGATTTTCTTCCCTTTTCTACTTTTTATTCGTTTTTCTATGTTTTTCCTTCCTACTATAGTACAACTACTATGATACATGTGTTCCAATGCAACCGAGATTACTGCGCAAACTATTGGTCATCTCTATAGAGTTTCAGTCAACTTCCATTCACAATTCCTCCAAGGACTTCTCCACTTAGGGTTTCCAACTACACAACACCTATTTATGTTAAATGATGAATCACATAGGGTCCTAGCCAATGGATTCTAAACTTTCCTGGATGATGCATAAACTTATTGTCATAGAGTAATACCAAATATCCCACTTGAAACTTTTTCTATCTAATGTGTCGATCATGCCAAGCCTTCTCTCTTGATTTCTGAAGTTTCTCAAAGATATGTGATAGCCTTTCCTCTACCGCGCCATATTCTCAAAGATATGTGATTGTTGCAATGCGCATGCTAGGTAGAATAAAATCCATAGGCATTATTTCTTATTTCCCATATACCAACCTAAAAGGTGTATGTCCTGTCAAATTTTTACTTTAGTCCTATAAAGTCATAATATTGCATGAACTCTTAAGTCCCAATTGTCTCTCCCTATGTTGCAATTTTTTTTCAAATCATTCTCCAAGATCTTATTGAAATCTTCCACTATTCCATTGGCCTGAGGATGATACAGGATACTCTTCTTATGATGAATTTGAAACTCCTCAGTCAATGTTCCAATTGTCTTATTCAGAAAGTGTGTGCCTTGATCACTGAGTAATATTCATGAACATATTAACCTTGTGACTACATTTTCGAACAAAAACCTCGCAGTAGTCACCGCAGTGAAGTATGTAACTCGTGTTTCTTCTGCCCATCTTGTCAAATTCTTTGTCGCAATGATGATGGATCTATTAAGTTTTGTGCTATTATTAGATTTATTTTCAATTTACTAGATAACAATAGCATAGGTAGGATCATTGAGAGAAACACAATCACAAGATACACAACATTTATCCTGGGAAAACTTCATGGGGGAGAAAACCCAACAAAAAATTTCTTAATATAGATAGCCAATACAATGCCAAGACAATAAACCAAAACACTAGAGAATATCCAACACTGAGAAATGTGCCTCTCTCTTCCTTCTTCTCCCAACTGCAACTACCAAAATTGCGCACTTGATGAGTGAATGAGTGAGTGAACAAATGAGGCGCTAGCCTCATTTATTTATACTAGCTGGAATGCGGTGAAAAGGTGTCTCTTCACTGGGCATAGACGACTTCTCTTCTTAGTGATTAAAACCACTTTAATTAGGACTAGGGGGTGACTTCTTAATTAGAATAATATAATTAGGGTTTGACCAATCCACAAAAGGGGATTTGGTCAAATACAAAGCCCAACATGATCAATCTACAAAAGGGGATTGATCTAATGAATAACGACTCAATAATAGATAGAATACTCTTTGCAGTTACAATATTTCAACACTCCCCCTTAACAAGAAGGTTATTCTACAACATCATCCAGAGAGAGAGAGGGCAACGACATCAAAAAAATCTGGAACACCGACTGGCATATTTATTAATCATCGAAAGTTTTTCTCATCATCAATATCATCATTCACAACAAGGAGCTGGAATGGAATAATCATCATTTGCATCAACATGGATTAATATAACACTAATACATCGTCATCATCAATAAAAACACGAGGTTGATACAACATCAACAACAACAACATCACAACATGAAGGTTGAAGCATCATCAATATCAACACTAAGATGGAAAGCTTCAGCTTGAAGCTGGCATCTCATCAACATCAACACTAAGCTGTAAATATTCAACATGAAGTTGGCATCTCATCAACATCAGCACGAAGCTGTAAATCTTCAGCAAGAGGCTGGCATCTCAACAACATCAACACAAAGATGGAAATATTTAGCACAAGGTTGGTATCTCAACAACATCAACACGAAGCTAGAAATCTTTAGCATGAGGCTGGAATCTCAACAACATCAGCATAAAGATG
>SNQJ01S0088510.1:0-21279 GCA_010110895.2 Picea sitchensis
CCCTTCATAAACAAATCGTGACATAAAACTGATGGGCGTTGGGCTCTGCTCCTGCAAGCAATCCATGAGTGACTTCTAACGCTAACACAACCCATGTCGCACTTGGTTGGGGAACTCCTTTTCATCTACTCCTATTGACATCTTCCATATACTTCGAGTATCCCAAAAACCACCTACCTCTGCTCTCTAAGTTTGTTCACTTTGTCCTGCCTCTGGCACAACTTATCCCACGTCTTGTTGTCCCCCTGACACTCAACCTAGTTGATCGGTTGCAGCCACTTATACTTCACATATACCGCCAACCAAGGGCAGTATTGAGTCTTCATGCATCTTGATTTCGTCCATGTACCTCCTCAATTCCTAACCTCACCTAGTAGATTTCACAAAGCCCTTTTTTTCTTGGAGTCGCGTCCCCCTTTTTTCAACATCAGCACAGCTTCCAGAAGGGCGAAAATATCTTGACTCTCATTACCTTTCCAATGAGAGGTCTCAGATGGAACAAGGAGAACCAAAATTGCACCCTGCTATTGTTGACCCCCGTAACATTTGACTTCAACACTTTCTCATGCTATGGTGGGTCTTAATTTGCAACTAGTGCAGTTGTTTCTTATATTTTCTGAAGACCTCTGAATTTGGTCGGGCTATCAATGCCTACATAATTCGTGATACTTCTTACAGGTGTCATTGCCTACTATTTAGAGTATGTTCCTCTTCAGAATTGTCTTCTACCTTTATCACGATCGCCCCCAAGGGCATTTCAACTGTCTACATCAACACTTTGTTTCAGTTACTATACAACACCATTCTTTTTTAGTTACATGACACGAGCATGGGGCATGCCCACTTCGTTTGTACACAATTTATTTTTACACACCTCATGGAATTTTGGGTCCTATAAGTTCCCTTATCCCTCCAACAGTTCACTCTTGGTACTCTCACTATCGCTCTCTCTTACAACGACACTCTCACTAGAATAAAAATTGATGAATTTCGGCTATACGTATGCTCAAAACCTTATCCATCAGGGGGCATTTGTTATCACTAAAATTTCGTCTGCAAATGGTTACAGGAATACAACATCATCAAACAGTTATGAGGTCACCCATGGACCAAAATTACCACAAAATCATTTCCAAAAGGTCCAAAACTATACAACCAGTCATAAAATTAAGGTGTGTTATGACTACACAGGGTGCGCGCACACATGCACGATCCAAAAACACGAGAAAAGCGCACATGCGCATGATGTGTGACTGTGGTCGCTAAAAGCCATGCACATGTAAGAACGACACATTTATGAGATTGGTCAGCCTCCCACCCACTTCTGGTTCATCTTTGAATTTGATTTGACACCCAAATCTCAGCTGAATCCGACTGGGTGGTTGGTCAAAGACCTAAAAATTCCCTAAATAGCCTCTTTTCACACTATAAGCCGGTTGCACAATATGTCAAAGTGGTGCTATAAAAAAAATCCATGGGTGCACTTCCTTTTCAAGGAATTCATTTGCAAGGTTATGTTGCTTCTATTCTCTTGGGGAATCCATCAAGAGTATACTAACATCATTACATTGGGCAATCCATCTCACCTCTTGAGTGGATTAGCTTGGGATTCTTTCACCATTTCATTCAAAGTTGTAAGAAGAGATTAGTTGTGGGGGTACAAGATCCCTCTCTTGGAGGAAGAAGGGACCCAAAGTCCTCTTTCTTCTTGGTGTTTTCTTTCACTAATAGAATCCTTTCCATTGGTGACATGAGTTTTATTGGTTTTTTGTTCTTATGTCCTTATGCTCAATAGTTTAGTTGTTCTTTTATTTCTTAGTTTAATTCTTAATTTGTTCTTTTATGTTTCTTTCTCTAACCCTTTCCTTTACTTTTGTCTTTCTTAGCTAACCCAACTGAGATTGTAATCACCTTTGTTTTGCTCATTTAGGTGACAAAGGAGGTGCAACAACCCTTGTTCTCAAAAATCTACCTGTCAATTTCCCATCAGGATCCAAAGATACCCCCATCAACAAGATCTTTCCAAATGAACATATTTTATTCATTTCATCTGATGACCCATGGTATGGAAACATCCTCATGTACCCATGCACCCAAAAATTCAATCCTCATGTCTTGTGGGATTGTTAGTGATATTTCTGGTAGGGGGGGTAAAATGTGAAGGAATGGGTTAAAAACCCACTTGCCCTAAGTCCTGGGTGAAAAATTTGCCTATGCTAAGAGACAGTCAAATCTGGATGGTAGGAAATAGAGTGCTTGAATCAACGGTGCACGTTGGATTCCAGAGCCCCCTTGCCTTTCTACCTTTAAGTGAAAGGGGGGGGGTCCGGAATCTAGGGCACACCTCTTCGATGATCACGATCATGGCACCTAGATCAACGGTGCGCGAGGCGATTCCGGACCCCNCAGGCATACATATTTTCGACGGCCAATATCGGCGCGCCCGGATCAACGGTGCTTGGACGGTCTCATCCTTCTCAACTTCTCTTATTTTAGCCAGCGTGGGCCCCTTTCCGTCCGTGTGGTTTTCTTCCTCCCATCATTCACTCACCATCTGCCATGTGTCCTGCTCCATTCCACATCAACCTCCCACTAATGACAAGCCCATTGTACCTCATCTCTTGTTCCCTTCACTTTTTCCTTCTGCCATGTGTCTTCCCCTGTAGCCTCTCTCACACCACATCACTTCTTACCTCACCTTCACTATGTTGGCACCATCACTCCTATTATGTGCCCTATCCTTCACACTAGCCAGCACTCTTATTCATCAGAACAGTTCAGTTAATCTAGGTGGTAGCGCGAGGGGCCATCCACGTCCCAAAGGTGCCAAGTTGGTCGGGCCATCCTCAATCCCAATGAAGAAGTTATTGAGGTGGTTGATGGTGGTTAGACATCGCCTCTGCCATAATGGGAAAGTACGATGACGAATTAAAGGCATGTTGATTCACCCACGGAACTGTTAGGAGTCCGACTGCATCTGCCATAGGTTGCATGATCATTCAGAGATGGCAGTCACAGATTTTCAGGAGCCATGCAGACGCAATGTGTTTAATGCAACGTTTTGATTTTGTTGTTGTTGTGGTTTTGAGTATATGTAGGTGTTTTCACCATTTTTGTATCCATCGATGGTAGAGAAAAGCTCCCAACTGTAAAGTTTTAATGACCATTCTAAGTTCTATGGTTGTGCGCCTGTGTTTGAAATTTCTTGTTTTATGACAAACAATTTTCCTGTTCCATCTATGTTTCGCCTCATACCAGAGAGTTCATGATCGAATGATTCGCATGAATTGTTGCAGTGATGTTATGATGAATGATTTGTTGTTGCATTATTGTATTCTCTAGTCTTCTGCATTTGAAGATAAGAAGATCTTTCCTTTGGATGTTCCCCCTCACAATTTGTTAGAAACTTGATGTTTATAACAGACCCCTGCACTCTTCTCATGCAAGTCTTCCCCCTACTCACCCTTTTTACAACTCACTGTTTGAAGTTTATCTAAGACCTCACTCGCCCATGCATGCCTGGCCTAGTTTCAGAGTTGAGATGATATTGTTCTGAGTTTACTTCCATTTGATCACCCTTTTATAAACAAATCGTAACATTAAACTGATGGGTGTCGGGCTCTTCTCCTGCAAGCAATCCAGGAGTGACTTCCGACGCTAACATTTCTGGCACCGTTGTCGGGGATGAAGTTGAATATTTTCCCCGGGATTGAATGAATACGATCAATTGATTCTGAAGGTGCATCAAATATCAGAATTTCCAAGATTGCTACTATGCACCTGGCGACTCCATTGTGACGATTCCGCTGGGGAGAACCTGCTCTGTTAATTGTGGCTTTCAAAGGCAGACACACGCGGTCTCATCCATAGCTACCTCTAGCTACACCTGAAGCTGACCCAGAGGTGGTTCTCAGGAGAGGAAAGAGCTCTGCAGAAGAAGTTTCCATCGCCGAAATAGGTAATCCTCCATCTCCTTCTGTGAGAACTCATTTTTCTCCTCCTCAGTTTCTTAATAAACCTCCTTCAGGGGCTTCCCATTTTTTGAATTTTGGGAGTGTTCCTGCTGAGTTTTCCCCTCCTGGTTTGGGATTGGAGGGAGAAATCCTTGTCACTCCCCCCTCTGTCGAAGTTGTTCCTTGGCATAGACCCGGAACTACAGAAGATTTCCTGACTCCTGCACAAAGAGAAGCACCTGCTGACTTGAGTTCGTTAGCCTTCTCCTTGAATCCTCTCTTGTTTCCCACTCCACTTCGAGACTCATTCCCAGTAGCCCCTTCGTGAACTCCTTCTCCTCCAAGTCCTCCTCCACCTAATATTCCTATGGTTGGTGCTAATCCCCCTCTGAATATAATGGACACCATAGTTGCTGCAAGATATGCTCCCTTAATCCTACCCCATCCGATGAATCCTCTCCCTACCAGAGATTCCCTGAAGTACATGCCCAAGTTCACTGGAGAAGGGGAAATAACTACAGAAGATAACTTGGTTGCTTTCTACAGTTATGCATACAACCTAAACATTGAAAATGAAGATGTTTGGATGAGAGTCTTCATCCAAAGCCTAGATGGCTAGGTGAGGAAATGGTTTATGGGGCTAGCCCCCAGATCTATTGTTGGAATTGAAGCCCTAGATAATGTTTTCCTGAGGCAGTGGGGAGATAGGAAGGATTTCATGTATTACATGACAGAGTTTGGGTCTCTGAAGAAAATGGAAGGAGAGTCTGTCTCTGACCTCTCCAAAAGATTCAATAAGATGTATAATAAGATCCCTGCCAAAATCAAGCCTTCAGAAGCCTCTGCCCAAATTTCCTATGCTGGTGCATTTGACCCTGATTTATGCCTTTTATTGAGAGAAAGAAGAGCCACCTCCTTAGCCCAAATGCAAGATGCGGCCATATAAGTGGAATCCAACATATTAGCAGCTGACAGACTGAGGAACAAGGCCGACATAGACAGAAGAAAGGGAAAATCTGAAGCCTCAACTTCTGGCTCATCGGTACCCCACCCTCAAGTGGATGAATTGACCAAGATGATGAAGTTTATGTCTGAAGAGATGGAGAGAATGAAGGTGGAAAGGAAGAAAATGAAAAAGGGCCCTCATAACACAAAAATCAAAGGAGGTTTTAGAAAGCTGAATAATATTTCTCCCCCGACTAAGAGAGGGGAAGAGACAGAGAAGACCAGAGGATTCAGGCCCCTTTTCAGAACAATCTGGTGGTCGATGAGGAAGAAAGAGAAGCAAATGAGCTTGATCCTGAGATCCATTGTTTTAGAGAGACTCCCCCTTTTCCTCATCTGACTCAATCATCATATGAGGAGTCTCTCATGAACAATCAACTAAATGAATTGAGCAAGGGAGACAAGGCTAGCAGCGGCCGAGGCAGGTACAACCTGAGGTCCGACAAAAAGACGACAGCACCTGAAATTCCTGAGCAGTCCACTAGAATAGAGAAGCCTTCTAATGAAGTAGCAGATGGTCACAGAGGTAAGAAGGCTCTACCCCTCTCTCCCATTTTCCACAATCGTGTTCCTGAAATAAGAGAAATCCCAAAGCTTACATCTTCTTTTAGTTTCGAACATGAAATTCAAAAGATCAGAATCCCTATGCCCCTCACTGAGCTAATCAAACATGAAGAGTTCAAAAGACGCTTCTCCAAGGTTTTACAGTTCGAAGCCTCATGCCCTCCCAAAGACTCCATAAACCTCCAATATGAAAGGCTAGCAGTTGTCCTATGTCCCATGGTAGAAGACATAGATGACTCATCCCCTCCATTCTACACATCCCTGAACATACATGATAAAGTATTGCACCACTGCTTGATGGATTTAGGGGCTTCTCACAACCTCATGCCTAAGATCGTTATGGAAGAATTAGGACTAGAAGTCACCCGAGCCTATCATGAACTCTATTCCTTTGACTCCAGGAGAGTTCAGTGTCTTGGAGTCATTAAAGACTTGGTTGTGACCTTGTTTCAACTGCCCATGAAAAGTGTGGTCATGGATATTGTAGTGGCCGATGTTCCCCCCAAGTTTGGCATGTTGTTATCAAGATCTTGGATAAAATTACTAGAGGTAACCTTGCAGATGGACCTCACATACACTACTATCCTAGTGTTTGGAGGAGATCATAGAAGACTATACAGGGAAGCCCAATTGGCCTACATAATCAGTGATGAAGCCAACCCTACCAATCATCCCATCTTTTCCTTGGACACTGATTTAGGCTCCATTTTACTACATCTCACCCATGCCCCCGAGCCTCCTCTCAGACTCAGAAAGAAGCCCACCAATTCCCATGAATTTCCCCCCTCCATCACCCCAATATGGAATTTTTTTTTTGATGGAGCTTGTTCCTAAGAAGGCGCTAGAGCTGGGGTGGTTTTTGTGTCACCTTCTCAAGAGACCATATCCCTGTCATACAAGCTAGAATTTGACACCACCAACAATGTGGCAGAGTATGAGGATCTCATTTTGGGTATGAGGGCCGCAAAGGAAATGGGAATTAAAGAGATAGAAATATTTGGAGATGCTGAGTTGATTATCCAGCAGGTCAGAAATGCCCATCGCGCTAAAAATCCCCAGCTCAAGAATTACAGAAATGAGGTATGGGACCTAGTCAATAATTTCTTTTTGTCTTTTAAAATTTCTTTCATACCAAGGGAAGAAAATACTTCAACCAATTCTTTAGCTGTCTCAGCGAGCCTGCTCGAATTCCCCCTGCTGCCCTTGGTTAAACCTGATATTGAAATAAAATATAGGCCCTCTGTACCGGACAATGTCAAGAATTGGAAGGTATTTGAAGATGATCTGGAAATCGAGAAATTTCTCCAATCCATTGATGACTTTTCTACGTTGCACATAGATGAGGATCCTAACACAGAAGGTGACCATCACCCTGGGGAGTTTTTGAATAAAATTGCTAACCATCAGATTATTCAACTACCGAGCAATTACATTCCAAAAGGACTAATCCCATTAGAAAGATTGTTCGATGGGAATGATGTGGCAGTAAAGGGTAGAGTTTCAGGTGATGATGCTGACACAAATGAGTGAAAAATAGGCACCCCAGAGGAGCCTAAGTTTGTCAAGTTGTCAAGGAGTTTGACCAAGGAGCAGAGGGCCGAATATATTGAGTTGATGAAGGAGTTGTCTGATGTGTTTTCATGGACCTACGAAGACCTCAAGACATATGACACATCTGTCATTGAGCACAAGATCCCATTGAAAGAAGAGGCTAATCCATTCAAGTAGAAGCTGAGACAAATAAATCCCATGTTACTACCTATCATGGAGAAAGAAGTGAAGAAGCTGCTAGATGCCCAGATCATTGTCCCCTTGAGATATTCCGATTGGGTGGCCAATTTGGTTCCAGTAAGAAAGAAAAATGGGGAAATCAGACTCTGCGTTGATTTCAGGAACCTGAACAGGAGCTCCAGGAAGGACAATTATCCCCTGCCCAACATGGAACATATATTGCAGAAGGTCACAAGTGCATCTAGAATATCCATGATTAATGGTTTCTCTGGCTACAATCAGATATCAGTCATGCCCGAGGACAGAGAAAAAACGACCTTCACCACTCCATGGGGCACATTTATGTATGCCAAAATGCCTTTTGGGATGATGAATGCGGGAGCCACATTTCAGCGAGCCATGGACATAGCCTTCATCGGGGAGAAAGATAGGTTTGTGGTGATCTATCTGGATGACATCACGGTCTTCTCCAGGATGGACAAGGAGCACTGCTGCCACTTGAAGAAATTTTTCCTGAAGTGTCGGAGGTTTGGCATATCCCTGAACCCCAAGAAGTCTTTATTTTCTATGAAGGAAGCGAAGCTATTAGGCCATATAGTGTCAACAGAGGGAGTAAGGATTTACCCTAGCAGGGTAGAAGCACTTCAGACCCTGTCACTTCCCAGATCTAAGAAGGAAGTTCAGGCCTTTTTGGGAAAGATAAATTTTCTGAGGAGATTTGTCTCAAATTTTATTGAGCTAGTGAAGCACATCACAACCATGCTCAGGAAGGGATATGAAGTGAGATGGAACACTGAGCCCAGGAAATATTTTGACTGAATAAAAAGGGCGTTGACTGAAGCACCTGTGCTAATTAGTCCTAATTATTCTAAAGATTTCCTAATTTTTTCTTTTGCTTCTTGTGATACTGTAGCAGCGGTCTTGTTGCAGAGAAATGATCAAGGGCGAGAGCAACCTATTGCCTTTTACAGTAAGGCATTGAGGGATGTAGAACTTCGGTACGAGATCATGGAGAAGCAGGCCTATGCCTTGGTGAAAGCTCTCAAATCTTTCAGAGTCTTTGTCTTGCACTCAAGGGTCACTGCATACATTCCTTCGGCCTCTATGAAGGACATTCTGATATAGCCTGACATAGATGGAAGAAAAGGTAAGTGGATTGCCAAGATCCTAGAGTTTGAGCTAGATATTAAGCCCACCAAGTTGATAAAGGGGCAGGGTTTGGCCAAGTTGTTGACTGAATCCAATTGCAAGGCCTTGGGGGTTAACTTCATCAACGAGCAAGCTGAGGCATCCAACAAGAGTTCTCAAGGTGCCCTATCACTGGCATCATGCCCCTGGTACAAGGATATCTTGTACTTTCTGCAAGAATTGAGGCCTCCTGATGGAATGAAAAAGAGAAAGGTGAGAGATCTAAAGCTCAAGGCAGTCAGATATTGCCTCATTGACCAAGCCTTGTACTGGAAAGATCCTCTAGGGGTATTTTTAAGATGCCTGAACCCATAAGAAGCCTAGCAGGCTATGTTTGATTTCCACAGTGGCCTATGTGGGGGGCATCATTTTTGGAATATCACAACCCATAAGATCCTCTGAGATGGGTATTACTGGCCCACTTTATTCCCTGATGTCTGCAGAGAAATCAGAGCTTGCATCAAATGCCAGAAGTTCTCAGGTAAGCAGCATCTCAAACCTCTACCATTAAAGCCCGTAGTGGTTTCAACACCCTTTCAACAGTGGGGATTGGACTTCGTTGGAGAGATTCATCCCCCCTCAAGTGGCCAGCATAAATGGATCCTGACTGCGACAGATTATTTCACCAAATGGATAGAAGCTATCCCCACTAGGAGCACGTCTCACAAAGTAATCATTAGCTTCTTGGAAGATATCATAGCCAGATTTGGCTGTCCCAGCAAAATTGTTACTGACAATGCCACCCCTTTCAGGTCTGAGCCTCTAATCAAGTTCTGTGAGCAGTTTGGAATTTCACTGATTCACTCTACTCCCTATTATCCTCAAGGAAATGGACTGGCAGAGTCTTCCAATAAAAGCCTGAGCAAGCTCATTAAGAAATTATAGGAAGACAATAAAAGGGCTTCGGATTCAAAGCTCAAATTTTCTCTATGGGCTGACCGAGTGGCAACGAAAAGGTCCCTAGGCATCTCACCCTTCCAACTTATTTATAGAACAGAGGACATTTTCCCTACTCATCTTGCCTTATCGGTGGAGAAATTCCTCCAGGATCTTGAAGGAGAGCCTGACAATATGGTCCGAAGAATTCATCAAATGGTGGAAGTGCAACAGATCAGAGAGCAGGTCTTGGACAGGGACTACGACCATCAGCAAAAGATCAAGCAGGATTTTGACAGGAAGAGCAAAAAGAAAGAATTCGAGCAGTGTGACCTGGTGCTTAAATGGGATGCACCCAGACATTACAAGGGAAATCACGGTAAGTTTGATGCCCTCTGGCTTGGGCCTTTCAAGATCCTTGAAGTATTTTAAAACAACACTTACAAGTTGCAGGATCTGGAAGGAAAAGAAGTTTTTAGTGGCCCAGTAAATGGGCATTTCTTGAAAAAATGTTTTTTGTGAGCCGCAGTCGGCTCTTTTGTTTTTGTAAATATCGTTTTTGTTTTCACCTTAATAAATGACTCCATAGCCCAACAATAAGGAACTAAATCTGCAAAAGTGTTCTTAGAGCATCGCAGGGACAACTCTATCCCCAATGGAGCCAAATGTTAGCGATATTTTTGGTAGGGGGGGTAAAATGCGAAGGAATGGGTTAAAAACCCACTTGCCCTAAGTTCAGGGTGCAAAATGCACCTGTGCTAAGAGACAGTCAAATCTGGACGACAGGAAATAGAGCTCTCGAATCAACGACGCACGTCGGATTCTGGAGCCCCCTTGCCTTTCTACCTTTAAGTGAAAGGGGGGGTCAGGAATCGAGGGCACACCTCTTCGACGATCACGATCATGGAACCTAGATCAATGGAATGTGAGGTGATTCCGAACCCCCCCCCCTCGCCTTTCTACCTTTAAGCGGAGGGGGGGGGTCCGAAATCAGGCATGCATATTTCCGACGGGCAAGATTGGCGCGCCCGGATCAATGGTGCTTGGACGGTCTCATCCTTCTCAGCTGCTCTGCTTTTAACCAGCGTGGGCCCCTTTCCGTCCATGTGGTTTTCTTCCTCCCATCATCCACTCACCATCCGCCATGTGTCCCGCTCCGTTCCATGTCAACCTCCCATTAATGACAAGCCCATTGTACCTCATCTCCTGTTCCCTTCACTTTTTCCTTCCTCCATGTGCCTTTCCCTATAGTATCTCTCACACATCATCACTTCTTACCTCACCTTCACTACGTTGGCGCCACCACTCCTATTATGCGCCCTATCCTTTGCACTAGCCAACACTCCTATTCATCAGAACAGTTCAGTTAATCCAGGTGGTAGTGAGAGGGGCCGTCCACGTCCCAAAGGTGCCGAGTTGGCCGGGCCATCCTCAATCCCAATGAAGTAGTTATTGAGGTGGTTGATGGTGGTTAGACATCACCTCCGCCATAATGGGAAAGTCCGATGACGAATTAAAGGCACATCGATTCACCCATGGAACTGTCAGGAGTCCGACTGCGTCTGCCATAGGTTGCACGATCATTCAGAGATGGCAGCCGCAGATTGTTAGGAGCCATGGAAACACAATGTGTTTAATGCAACGTCTCGATTTTGTTGTTGTTGTGGTTTTGAGTATATGTAGGCGTTTTCACCATTTTTGTATCCATCGATGGTAGAGAAAGGCTCCCAACTGTAAAGTTTTAATGACCATTCTAAGTTCTATGGTTGTGCGCCTGTGTTTGAGATTTCTTGTTTTATGACAAACAGTTTTCCCGTTCCATCTATGTTTCACCTCATACCGGAGAGTTCATGATCGAATGATTCGCATGAATTTTTGCAGTGATGTTATGATGAATGATTTGTTGTTTCATTATTGTATTCTCTGGTCTTATGCATTTGAAGATAAGAAGATCTTGCCTTTGGACGTTCCTCCTCACAATTTGTTAGAAACTTGATGTTTATAATAGACCCCTGCACTCTTCTCATGCAAGTCTTCCCCCTACTCACCCTTTTTACAACTCACTGTTTGAAGTTTATCTAATACCTCACTCGCCCATGCATGCCTAGCCTAGTTTCAGAGTTGAGACAATACTGTTCTGAGTTTACTTCCATTTGATCACCCTTTTATAAACAAATTGTAACATTAAACTGATGGGTGTGGGGCTCTGCTCCTACAAGCAATCCAGGAGTGACTTCTGATGCTAACAGGGATGATCGTTGACATATCCTCCATCAAACCCCTCGATACCTCCTCATATGATATGTTCTCAATTGAAGGGGGGAATATACTATACTTCGTCATTGGCTCACCATTAAGGAAGAAGAAAAAGTATTGAATGACTACCATAGTGGCTCTTGTGGAGTCCACCTCTCCGATTTGTCCACTGCCCAAAAAGTAGTCAAGGCTGGTTAGTTTTGTCCCACCTTATTCCATGACTACATCCACATAGACAAGCATTGTGAAAAATGTAAATTACACATGCATACAGTCATAGATCCACCATATCCCCTACATCCAGTGATCACCACATGCCCCTTTTACAAATGGGGCATCAATTTCAAGACCCACAACCACCCATCTAGCAATGGGCATAAATATATAGTAGTCGCAGTCGACTACTTCACCAAATGGGCCAAATCTATGCCAAAGTTCAACAACATGGATGAAATTACAACCTGATTCTTCTTTAATCATGTCATCACCCATTTTGGGGTCCCCCTACAACTTGTGTCCGACCATGGTAAACATTTTGAGAACAAAGTGTTCACCGATTTGTCCTCCAAGTTAGGATTCACTCACAATTTTTCCTCCCCATACTACCCACAGTCTAACGGGAAAGTTGAATTCATCAATAAATTCCTCAAAACCATGTTACAACAAACAGTGTACAAGCACAAAACCAATTAGCATCACATGATGTTTTCTTCATTATGGGCATATCGCACAACTGTCAAAATCACCACTGGGTTCACACCGTTCCACTTCATTCATAGAGTACTTGCCATCAAGTGTGATATCCCCATATTACATACCATAATCAAGCTACTACCAGATAACACTCTTATGGAGCAATGATTTCTCCCCCTAGAATATCTTGATAAGGATCCACAATCCTAGTTGCAAAACAATAAGGTAGCTAAGAAACACTCCAAGACATTCTTCTATCAACCCATAAACTTTCTTTCATTTAAAGAAGGTGATTTGGTGTTAGCCTATGACATCACCTATGATACCTTACGTCATGGTAAGTTTGATTCCCTCTGGAGAGGATCACTCTTCATTCAACATTAACTCACAAAATATGCATACAATATGCCTCACCCCGAAGGTGCTACCCTCAAGGACCCTGCCAATGGGTTATACTTGAAGAAATTATACCCCTAGTGTAGCCACTCTACCTTAGGTTTCATCATGTATAAATATTTTTAGTTTTTTTAGTATTTTTTCAAAAACAGAACTCCCAAATTCATATGTTGCATTCTTTGTCCTTTTTTGACAGATTAATCATCTATAAATTTATCACATTGGGTACACAGATTGTGATAGATGATGGACTTGAAATATTGCTTCGACAACTTGGGCCATTTACACCCCTACGCATGTACTACTCCACTCCATTGGTATATTCCTAGGTCCTTCCACCAACAACCAAGTCGGGTATGCCATCATAATTGGTCTCCTTGGAGAAGCCAATCACCTTCATATTCATCACCTTAGCATTCTCTTGGATTCCCAGCTCATCATCCTATATGTAAATAATGTGTATCAAGTATGTGATTCATGCCTATTTCACAAATACCTGAAATTTAGACTTCGATATTGGAATTTTGAATCCATTACATTCACACACATTCCTAGGAATCTAAACCAAGTCGTAGATCATATGGATAATCAAGTCCTACATTGGCATTTATTGCATTAAATTCACATAAAGTTTAGCATAATTCATCCATTATATAATCAAAATAATATTGTTGGCCCTTGGTTATGGAAGTAAGCAAAGATCAAAGAAGAAAAGGCAGAATGTGAACTGCGTGAAAGACATAGTGACTATTACTGGGTCGAAGTAAGAAGAGAGAAGAAAATACAGAGCAAAGGAAAAGGAAGAAAGTCGTTGGATGAGGAGATCGAGCATGAAATATAAGGAAGGAAGAAGGATCATGGACAACTCAACAAGAGGAAAAATCCATCATTGGATGCTTTGGGGCACCGCACGAGAAGAAAGTAAAGATAGGTTGGTGAAGCCTTGGAAACGTGGGTCAAGTTGACCTAGAGTTTTAGACACCTAGGGTTTTGGTATCTAGGGTTTTAACACCTATATTTCGGCCTAAGGATGCCAGTGAGTGATTGTAATGTATAAATAAGAACCTACATGAGTGAAGGAGGTTCAATCTAGTTGTCATTATTATTTCTATTGTTTGTATTGTGATTATTATTGTGCGATCGAGAGAGTAACATTGGGTGAGAAAAAATTGTTGAGTAGGAGAGCCTTATGTATTGTAAGATATTCAGTTGTGTGTGAAGATCAACCCTGCAGTTGGGTGCGTAGGGAGGGGAGAGATAGAGAGAAGAAGAAAGAAGATATGCTAGCTAAGAGCTCAGACAAGAACTATATGCTTCCTCTTAATACATTATAAAGAACATTTCTATGGACGTAGCCCTAGGGAGAGAGTGAACCACATATATTTTGTCTTGTGTGTGTGATTGATGTTGTGTTCTTTTTCCTTGATATATTGTTATTTCATTACTATGGTAGATCTGATAGATGTGTGGAATAGATCTACAATGATAAGTGATATATGCAGGTTGTATTGTTCTATTGTTGGATCCACTTGATAGTTCCCTTGGTTGTAGACATCTTTGTCCTACAACCCCCCCATAGCTCCTTCAAGTGAGACTGCATCTGCTTCACAGGTGTAGATGAAAGGGACATTAGTTAGGGCTTGTTGGTGCGCTCTTGGAGCTAAACCCTAGGTCTGCCCCTATGCCAACAAATGGTTCCATTACTGGGACAAGAATATTCTTGAGGGAATGTCAAGGTGGTTTCCATCAAAGACTTAAATTCAAAAGTGGATAGAGGATCAAGAGAAGGACTTCACTGAAGTCTAGAACAAGAACCCTAATATCAATACAGAGGATTGGTTGGAGAGATATATCTTTACTGATATACACAAGATTTTCTTTGGAGGAATCTGTCAGGAGATATATGAGTGGTTAGCTAGGTTAGAAGATACCTAGTTTGAGGTTAGATATATACCTCCTATGGTTTGGATGTCAGCGTTGATCAAGAAGGTCAAGAGAGTTGATAATGTCATGTCAAGAGTAGTAGATCACTAGTTTGATAGCACCAATGGAGGGTACATCACTGATTTTGTTGTTGACAGAGTAGAGTCATATAGCCAAGCTGACAGATATTTCTTCAAGGGACCCAGAGGAAAATTTTTACATTTTTTGAAGCTAAGAATCAAGATGCTATTGCATGAGAAGAACATATTGAATATACAATAGATTGGTCAGAATTGAAAAAGATAATGTTCAAGAATTCAAACAGCGACAAAGACATAGAATATGGACATACACGCAGTGGGAGAGCGTTCAAAGAAGTTCATCTTATGAACTTATTCAATAAGAACTATGGGGATGAGGGTTTCTATAGTAGAGAAGAGGCATATTGATAGACGAAGAGCATTCAGAACCTGCTAGAGAAGAGGAAGGGAAAGTTGAAGGACCTCATTGGGACGAGCCATAAACTTCATGAACTATGCAAACTGCTAAAGTAAGTACTATTATCCCTCCTATTGTTTCAGCATCACTAAGAAATCATAATAGTCATAGTCACCAGAGTCCTCACAGTACTATTACTAGCAGTTCATCATATATTCAGACAGGAAACCTAGGAAACCTAGGAAGATCTATGGAAAATGAGATGAGGCTCCCTATATTTAGGGGAGATGGGTTTGAAGACCCTGATCAACACTGGTTCCTATGTGAATTCATATGGAATATTAAGAATTCCATCGATGAAGATGTTAAAATAACTCAGTTTAGTACTACCCTAAGGGATCGTGCACTAAGTTGGTACATGAATCTTGTCCAAGGACTTGCACAGCCTAAGCCACTGAATCATGTCAAGAATGCATTGATTTCAGAATTCAAGAAACCCAAATAAGAGTCACAATGTATCCTAGAGATGAAAGAGATCAAGAAGAAGGTATCTTAACCCATTTGGGAATTCGATCAGATATTTAAGACCTTAACAGGACGGTTGAATTTTCAGATCCTAGATGAGAAAAAAAAAGAGTGGTTCATTGTTTCCCTTTTACCACACATCATAGTTCCTTTGATGCAATAGAATATTTCTTCGCAGGCTGAATCACTGGAGATCTCCATGAATCTAGAATCAACCCCTATGGGAGAGTCCATCTCAGGTATGAGTCAGATCTTGAGTCAACTAACTAGTTTGTCTCTGCAGGTTGAAGATATGAAAAAAGACAAGGGAAAATATAAAAGAGAAGACATCTCATGTGTCAGATATAGATTAGAAGGCCATGACAAGGAACATGTTCCCCCATTCCATGAATACTTGGCCTCTGGATCTCCAATCCCCTTGAAGCAATTCACCTTACCCTGGTGCGAGGTATGCCGAAATAGACATCGCCCTAGTGAGTGCTATTACATGCAAAAATATGTTCAGACACCCACAAATTTGTATTGCACATTTTGTAATTCTGTGGGGCATTATGATAGAGATTGTAGGGCTTATGAACTCATGCATGAAATGTCAAGAGACATATACAAAATTCAAGGCAAAGTACAATAAGAAGGAAACACTATGCAAAGTAACTCCCCTGGGAGAGGAAACTTCAATCCTCGTGGTGGATTCAGAAGATGAGGAGGAGGAGGAGGTATGGGTCAAGGTCGAGGACATATAATATTCTATAATTGCGCACATCCAGGACACCTAGAAAGGGACTGTCAGAAACCTTATACCACTTGCATCTATTGCAACTCCTTCGAGTATGTCATCGAGGAATGTCCATCATTGTTGGCTAAGCTTCAGGAGAGAAGAGGACCTCAGCAAAACCCACAAGTGAAAATTATATATGTTGAACCTCATGGAGAATACCCCAAAGTTTTTTTTATCACTAGAGGAGGCACATTTACAGGAGAAGACAGACTGGCCCAAGGAAAGACTACAAAAGACTCAGGAATTAGGAAAGCTACAGATAAGACCAAAACTTTTGATGCAAAGAAAGAAAAACATATATTTGAGGAGGAAAGAAAAGAGTTCAAATTAGAACAAGGCTCATCATCAAAGACATGGCTAGAAGTAGGAGAATATGGAATGCCTCTGGAATTTGATCAGTCCTCTTCACCAAAAGAAGGAAAAGAGGTCACCAAAAGAAGGAAAAGAGGTAAGGAAGCTCATGGAATTTTTATATAATTGTATTAAGTTGATTTAGGATGAAAGCGTTGTACAAGAACTACAAAATTTAATCAGATAGTATGAGATAGGAAATATAAACCCCTTAATGAATAGGGAAGTACACCGAATCGCTAAAAAGAGAAGGAAAAATAAGGAATTACACTTGAATGCTCAAATAGGAGAATATGATATAGACTATGTGGTCCTCGACTTAGGGTCAGAGGTTAATGTCATGACGAAGCAAACCTAGGCACTAATGGGAAAACTAAAGTTGATCTATTCCCCTATCAGGCTCAAGATGGCTAATCAACAAGCTGTAAGCCCCTTTGGCAGACTAGAACATGTCCCTGTGGACATCGATGGAGTAAGAAAGTTTTCAGATTTTGAGGTAATTGAGATAGTTGATGATAGTTGTCTGTACCCTGTGTTGTTAGGAATTGAGTGGGCTTTCAGTAATTCCACTGTGGTTGATTTAAAGAAAAGATGTATGAGATTTGAAAGATATGGCCTTAGGGTCATTTCACCCTTAGATCCAGATGAAGGTTAGTGATACACAGAGCCCATCAGAGAAGAATATTGCACATATGAACTGGAAAACATATACAAATTAATAGCCAGACAACATGATTATATTAATCCTATGGCCGATGGAAACCTAAGATGGAAAAGTGACAATGCATGTTCATCAGACTTAGAAGAAACACTAGAGAACTGGACGAATAAAATGTATGAAGTATCTACCAGAATATGTGCTAGATTAACCATAGAAGTTCACTGGATCAACACAACAGTAAGTAACTTACCCACCTTTGATGGTTGGAATCCTTTAGAAACCTTCTTTTCAGACTCTGAATAAATTATACCAATGCAACAAAGACTATTGGAAATGGATCAGGCACTGAAAGCCACACCAGCAAGATGGTGGGGGACACACACAAAAAATATTACAGAATGGGTACAATGTTGTACCTTGATGACAGTGCGATTATCAGCATAAGTATAAGGCTGCAAAGTTTGGTACACAAGTCGAAGCTTCCCAAAGGACCATGTGCGAAGTTGCGAAGAATCCTGGAGAAACATTCCTCAAGAGAAGTGGGTGCACAAATTCATTAACACACTGGACACTACACCTATCAACTGGTACCTTCAAGTAGAGTTGTGCCTCATCACTATAGATTGGGAAGGTATGACTCATAATTTTGTAACCACCTTCTTGTTTGAAAGTCAATATCCTTCAGTAGATCAAGCATTGTATATTGTAAGAAAGAGAGTATTCGAGGAGGCATCTAACCTCCCTTTGGAGCAAGAAGAGGATGAATGTACTACGCCTCTCCAAAAACTGCAAGGTTGTTATAACATCAATGATGATGAAGACGATGATCCTAGGAAGGTGAACATCACAGAAAAAGAAGGCCAAAGAGATGTGGAAGGACCAGGAGTTGAGTTACCATTCATTGGACAACCAATCAAGATTAAGAAAGTCAATATTGGAATAGAATAGACACCGAATCTTGCAAATGTTGGAGATTATTGGGATGCTACCACTATTGGCAAGATTACAGAATTACTACATGAATATCAAGACTTGCTTCCAACCAAGTTCACTGATATGAAGGGAATTAAAGGGCCTATGGGAGAGATGAGGATCCCTTTGAAACTAGATACAAGACCAATCAAGCAAAGACCTTACAGATTGAAACCTAAATATAAGGAGAAAGTGAATATTGAGCTCGACAAAATGTTGGAAGCTAGGATTATAGAACCTATCAAAGAATCAGAATGGATTAGCCCTATGCTGGTGCAAGACAAGAATACATGAGAGATCAGGATCTGTGTCGATCTCAAGAAGTTAAATGATGCCTCTTTTCATGACCCCTTCCCTACACCATTCACTGACGAAGTGTTAGATAATGTGGGAGGCCATGAGGTATACTCTTTTACATATGGATGCTCGAGATACCATCAGATCCAGATTGCCAAGGAAGATCGTCACAAGACCACATTTGCAATAGAATGGGGATCTTATCAGTATACAGTGATGCCATTTGGATTCAAGAATGCCCCAACCATGTTTTCCAGGGTGGCGTTCGAAGCATTCAAGGAGTTTCTGCATAAATTTCTAGAAGCATATTTTGATGATTAGATTGTTTTTAGTTTATTAAAAAATCACATTAAATTTCTAAGGATAATATTAGACAAATGCAGGGAGTGTCACATTGACTTGAATCTGAAGAAATGCATCTTATTCTCACCATTTGGAGTGTTGTTAGGTCATATTGTATACAATAAGCTATTGTTGGTTGATCCATCTAAAATTGCCATTATAGTTGATCTACCCCCTCCTACTTTAGTCAAACAACTGCGCACTACACTAGGACACACAGGATATTGTAGGAAGTTCATTAAAGGATATGCCCAGATTACAACATCTATGGAGAAGATTTTGAAGAAACACTGTCATTTTAGTTGGACAGAAGAGTGCCTGCAGAGCTTCGACACATTGAAACAAAAAATGGTTACTGTGCCTATTCTATTCTTCCCAGATTGGAGCAAGGAGTTTCATGTGCATGTTGATGTGTCTTCTATTGCCTTATGAGCAGTGTTAGCACAAACTGGGGAAGGAGATATTGACCATCTATTAGCCTTTTCCAGCAGGAAGCTATCAATTGTTGATATCAATTACACCACTACCGAGAAAGAGGGGTTAGCCATGGTGTATGCGCTACAGAAATTTCTCCACTACTTGTTGGGAGGACACCTTAAAATGCTTATTGATCACTACGTGCTGAAATACCTAGTCAACAAGCCAGTGTTGGGGGGTAGAATAGGCAGATGGCTTCTGTTATTTCAAGAATATGACTTTGATATCATAGTAAATCTAGGAAGAATGAACAAAGGTCCTAAATGTTACACATTATTTTGGTCACTCTGGTGATGTCTCTACAGTTATGTGTTCAGGCTCTCATAAGGACCTTTTGCCTGAGAAAAGTGACAGTTTTCTTCTTCTACAAAACATATTTTTAAGATGAGTTCATAGGTTGCATATATTGTAGGGTGAGAAAACACTGATTCTCACAGGCTACTCTATACTTGGATTGCGAGGGGTTCACAGTTTGCTCTATAAGCAGGGTGTGAACCTACTTCAAAGCTTAAAAGGAAGAAGAGGTTACGAAGGTTCTATAAGAGTATCTTCTAGAAAATGAGTTGGCATTCGCATGGTTGGCATCCTACTGAATTCTTATATTTAGTGGGATCATCCTCATCCCTTTAACCATCTCTCCTTATCCTATATAATGAACGGTTTCTCAAGGAAGAGGTTAAGAAAGATTGAATAGATAATTGATGAAAGAATAGGTTCATAATTCTGTGAGGAATCCTATTTGAATTGGTGCTTGTGGCCTCCATTTGTGGCCTCCATTTGTCCATCAATCCATAGTGGATCTTCTTCATGCAAGTTTGGAGAAAGTGTGTGTGTTGGAACAAAGGACCATTGAAAGGAAGCTTGCAACATCAAGGCAATCTGGTTGTATCTTCTACTTTCATTTAATATAATACAGTGACATGTCCCTTTCCCATAAAATCACTTTTATTTTATTACATGACTCCTTGATCACATGTTTAGGTCTTCATTGAATGTATTATTGTTGCTTTCACCTTGGTCAATTTGTGTCATTGTAGATTTGATATCACAAGGCTACCAAAGCGAAGTAGGGGCAACAAATACATAAGGAAGCGATATCTAAATGTATGTCACTTATACCTTCTTCAATGAAAAATTCAATGATTGTAACTTAGGGAAAGCATCATGTCCTGTCCTGTTTTGTTCTAGATCTAGGTGGATCTAGGGAGATCTGTTAGTGTCTGCATATATCGATTTATCTTATAACACTGACGACTTGTTGAGTTTGGAACATGGAGAAGAGCCCACTAGTTTGGAGGATACACTGTCGGACACACAGTTGTTGGCCATTAGAAATATTGATGACCACTTCACATAGATAGTCTAGTTCCTGTCAATAGGCATGGCACCTAGTGAGTATACAATTCCCCAGAAGAAACAACTACTAGTGTGTGTTGTTGAGTTTTCACTTATAGTTGGACAACTATACAAAATGAGACCTGATGAGATATTGAGAAGGTGTGTTATGGAGGTAGAGAGACCATTGATCCTTGTAGAAGCTCATGAGTGTTATTGGACTAATCAGTAGGTGCAGACACTAACTGATCTCCCTAGATCTACCTATATCTAGAACAAAACACACTAGAACATGACGCTTTCCTTAAGTTTTAGATATTGAATTTACTAACTAAAGAGGGATAGGTCACATACCATTTAAACGTCACTTCCTCTCACCATCTCCATCCTAGCTCCATTCCAACATTCATACAATGATGATCCTGCAAAAGAACACAACCAACCAAAGTGATAGCAATAGCATAAACTCAATATAAACTTATGTATGTGATCAAAGAATCATACAATAAAACACAACA
>SNQJ01S0088510.1:24085-55428 GCA_010110895.2 Picea sitchensis
TCAAGATTCTATGTTTGTTTGCAACTTTGGAAAATTATCTTTCACACCTATTCCAAAGCCCTACAACTAATCTATTGTAGGTTTGCTACCAGAAAAGATAAAAAATATCTAATCAGTTTTTATAAGCACTTTATTTTATGGTTGTTGTTACTCAAGAGGAAAATGGCATGAACAATATGGTGTTTTTACCGACTCAAAATTTATGCAAAGATATGAAAATTAAATCTTTTCATTTCGATGAAAGCTATGCTACGAGAAGGAGAAAACATTTATCATTCCCATATGCACGATGTCCCAAAATATATTAAACTCATCAATATCAAGATTCACAAGAAATGATAAAGAGGTACTGAACACCAATGCACGATTCATGCCCCCCCCCCCCGGCCATGAGGGGGAATGTTTTTCATAATTTAAGATCAAAAAATGACAAGAATCATGCAATTTCACTACTTGAAATGAAAGGATGCCCCCAATCTAATATAAAGCAAGAAATTAAATATTTTTGTTTCAAAAATTTCACTAAAAGCAATAATGAACTTTCTTAAAACAAAGTAACCCAAACTAAAAGTTCTCTTTTAAAGTGAACTATTCAAAAGAAATTTGATCTTTCCCTAAACAATTCTAAAGAAAACACATGCTTTGTAATTGAAAGACACTCAAAGCAAGAGACTAATCCTTCAAAACCAAACCAATCAAAAGTGGCTAAAAGAAACTCAAAGAATGTCAAGAATACTGTAAACAGATCAATATAGGCTCCAAGTGTTCAATCCAGTTGTTCAAAGAAAAACTGGGCATCAAAAAATGACAAGACCCAATCCAAAAAATTTTACAAACAAGTTCGCAGGCTAGCAATGTACTACAGTGCGAGAATCAAAGATTCTCGCAGGCTTAAACAAAGGTTGACTGCAAGGGGTTCACACTGGACTTAACACCAGGGTGTGAACTTAGGTATTTCTCGCAGGCCACTAAAGGGTACAGTGTAAGAGTGCCTGTAAACAAGCAAAAATTTGAAAAAGGACTAAATTTGAGTGAACTTTCAGATCCAGAGAGTCTGGATGGATCTCCCAAAGCCTCAGAGACCAGAAAACAAGCAATCAAAGCAAGGGAAACTAGACTAACTAGGAAACAATATAATCCCCAACGGAGTCACCAATTTTGTTATCGGACTAATCGGTAGGTGCGGACACTAACTGATCTCCCTAGATCCACCTAGATCTAGAACAAAACACACCAGAACATGACGCTTTCCTTAAGTTTTAGATATTGAATTTACTAACTAAAGAGGGATAGGTGACATACCGTTTAAACATCACTTCCTCTCACCATCATCATCCTAGCTCTATTCCAACATTCATACAATGATGATCCTGCAAAAGAATGCAACCAACCATCCCAAAGCCTCGTGAGACCGAAACAAGCAATCAAAGCAAGGGAAATTTAGACTAACTAGGAAACAATATAATCCCCAAATCCGAGTCACCAATTTTATATCGGACTAATCGGTAGGTGCGACACTAATCGATTCTCCCTAGATCCACCTAGATCTAGAACAAAACACACCTAACATGACGCTTTCCTTAAGTTTTAAGTATGGAATTTACTAACTAAAGAGGGATAGGTGACATACCGCTTAAACATCACTTCCTTCACCATCATCATCCTAGCTCTATTCCAACATTCATACAATGATGATCCTATAAAAGAATGCAACCAACCAAAGTGATAGTAATAACATAAACTCAATATAAACCTATGTAAGTGATCAAAGAATCATACACCAAAACACAACAAGATTTATAGAAAGAATCATATTATTGTATCATTAAATGAAAGAGAGATTTCAACCATGGACTTGATGTCGTAAAGTCCCTTCCTAACCTGCCCTTCATTCCCACACACTTTCACTCCAAGAATTCTGAGAGGACAGATCTGATAATATTCACAATCTATCTTGACAAAGTGGCTCATCTAGCCAAGCTAAAAATCTCCAAAGCTCAATCCAATCCAAGCTAATCCCAAAAGCTCCAAAGCTAACCAAAGCTAAATGTCTCCATGAGAGCTCCTCTCCTTTTATAAGTTGAAGAGGATAAGGTGAGGAGGTTAGGATGATCGCACTAAATCATGAAAGCGAGTAAGATCCAAACCATTCGTATGCCACCTCACCATAGAAGTTTCTCCTTCTAGAATATTCGATAAAATGCTTGTTTTTCCCATGTGTAGGCATTCTCGCACCCTACCTATAGAGAAACCTTCAAACATATTACACCCTAGCTATGGTGCAACCTACGAGAATTAGGCATTCTCTCACCCTGTCTATATAGCAACCTACGAACTTCCTTTTTATAAGGTTTTTACACAGGAAAATGCAACTTCTTTTCTCAGGGAAAGTTCTTCTCCCTTCTCTCTTCAAGAACTCAGGCCACTGACCCCTCTGAAGGAAACAAATATTTTTACATCATTAACGGTCATAGGGATGACTAAAATAATGTGTAACAATGAGGGCATCACAGGAGGAAACTATGCAGGGAAATAAACCATGCAGAAGGTTCTTAGAGATGGCCTTTGGTGGCCTACCTTATAGAGAGATGCTAAAGAATATTACAAAGCCTACGATGTATGCCAAATATTTGGGAAACCATCCAGAAGAGATGAAATTCCACTAGCACCACAACTAACCCTACAGGCATTTGAGAAATGGGCCATTGACTTCGTGGGACCTATAAACCCACCAGACAAGTGCACAGGAGCAAGGTACATAATTACAGCAACAAAGTACTTGACGAGATGGGCTGAAGCAAGAGAAGTTAAGGACTGTAGTGCAACTACATCTGCGTGCTTTATATTTGATGACATCATAACTAGGTTTGGATGCCCAAATATCCTTATGAGTGATCAAGGCACACATTTCATAAATAAGATTGTTGAAGCCTTGACTGAGGAATTTGCAGTCCATCACCAGGAGAGCACACCTTACCATCCACAAGAAAATGGGATAGTGGAAGCATTCAACAAGATCTTGGAGACAATGTTGATGAATATTTTCAATGTGAATAGGGATGAATGGGATTTAAGAGTACCATCAGTACTTTGGGCCTATAGAACTACTTGCAAAAAATTAACAATGCAAACCCATTTTAAGTTGGTGTATGGTCTCGAAGTCATTGTCCTAATGGAATACCTAGTACCAAGATTAAAAATTGCTTCCTTTAAAGATATGGATGACACTAGCACTGTTCAAGATAGGCTCATGCAGTTGGTAGAACTCGAAGAAGACAAATTTATTGCAGGATTCCATCAGCAAGTACAGAAGGAAAGAGAGAAGGCCTATCATGACAGGCACATCAAGAAGAAGGAATTTACACAAGGCGATCTAGTATTGGTATATGACAGTAAGTTCATAAAAAAACATGGGAAGTTCAGAACACATTGGCTCAAGCCATATGAGGTCACCTATGTTATAGAAGGAGGATTCGTGTAGTTAAAGACTTTGAAGGGGGGATGGAAGGAATGATTAGTGAATGGGAGCATGTTGAAATTCTATTATGAAAACCTGCTGCCCTGCAACTCTAAGTAAAAGCATAAGGAAAATGGTCTAGGTACTAGGTGTAGTTGAAACTAGGTACCAGACACAACAAAGATAGTCTATACAAGGAAGGAGAGGAGGCGTAGAGAAGAAAGCGAAGGTTTCACTGCACAGTCTAAAGTTGAAGTAAAATAGAAGAATTTGATGTGAAGTTCTTAGGGATGAGTCACATGTGAGTGTTGGGGGCCTGTTGGCCCTTGGTTATGGAAGTAAGAAAATATCGAGGAAGAAAAGGGAGAATGAAAACTGCGTGGAAGACACAGTGACTATTACTGGGTCGAAGTAAGCAAAGATCAGAAAAGATGGAGCAAAGTAAAAGGAAGCAAGAGATTGGATGAGGAGATCAAGGATGACATATCAACAAGGAAGAAGGATCGTGGACAACTCAACAAGAGGAAAAATCCATCATTGGATGCTTTGGAGCACTGCGTGAGAAGGAAGGAAAGATAGGCTAGTGAAGCCCTAGAAACATGGGTCAAGTTGACCTAGGGTTTTAGAAACCTAGGGTTTTGGTATCTAGGATTTTGAAACCTAGGTTTCGACCTAAGGATGTCAGTGAGTGATTGTAATTAATAAATAAGAACCTACATGAGGGAAGGAGGTTCGATCTAGTTTTCATTGTTTTTACTATTATTGGTATTGTGATTATTATTGTGTGATCGAGAGAGTAACATTGGGTGAGAGAGAGGTGCTAAGTAGGAGAGCCTTATGTATTGTAAGATCTTCAGCAGGGTGTGAATATCAACCCTGTAGCTGGGTGCATAAGGAGGGGAGAGATAGAGAGAAGAAGAAAGAAGATCTGCTAGCTAAGAGCACAGTCAAGAAATGTATTCTTCATCTTACTACATTATAAAGCACAGTTCTGTGGATGTATCCCTAGGGAGAGGGTGAACCACGTGTATCTTTTCTTGTGTGTATGATTGATGTTGTGTTCTTTTTCCTTGATATGTAAGTTGATAAGTGATATATGCAAGCTATATTGTTCTAGTTTTGGATCCACTTGATAGTTCCCTTGGTTGTAGACATATTTGTCCTGCAACCCCCCCCATAACTGCTTTGGGTGAGACTGCATCTGCTTTGCAGGTGTAACCGAAAGGGCTAGTAGTTAGGGCTTGTTGGTACGCTCTTAGAGCTGAACCCTGGGTCTACCCATGTGCCAACAAATCCACAAATAGAGAATAACATAAAACATATGAAAACAAACCCATAAACATCATCCAAAATATATCTCATGTATATATAAGATGACATAATGTTTCAAAACTAATAAGGTACAATAATAGCATCATCAAAAGGCCCAAGTCTAAAAAATGTTACTCAAAGTGTAAAAAAGGAGGGTTCCCTACCCCTCTGCATACATAGTACAAAAATGTGGACCATATCCATACATAATAATCAGGTACCTATGGTGACCCTAGCTCTAATAAATCCCTCGTTGAAGGGTCTACTAGTGCCCCCCTTCTAGCTAGAGGAACCCCTCTTGCTAGAAGAAAGTGTCTCATCAATACCACACCAACCACAAAAACATGGTGCACCAAATATCACCACTTAGCTCTCCTATCACATAGTGTTATAAAACCTCATCATCCTATATCTGAGGACAACATGCCTCAGGTACACATCGTAGTACCCAGTCAAACCTCTGTTGCAGCTCATCAATATCTAGATGCAAATCTGCAACAACATCCCTCACCAAGGCATGAGTCGGACCTTCCCTAGGATCCTCTCACCATCAACACCTCCTAGCCCACTCCCCACTCTACAGAATCCCCCAAGCCTCAACATGGGAAAATTCAGCCTCCCAACCCCTTGGTCCAACATCTAAAAACATAAATGCATACACACTCCATCAATACTATGTGTAATATCCCCTAGATTAAACTCGGAACATTACTTCTAGAATACACACATAAATTCAAAATATTTCCTGATGGAGGAGAATCTCTCCACCTTACCAATGTGCCATCATTCTAGCACATCAATTCACATTTCAGAGAGGGAGAGGCGCTAACCCTCCCATTTGTAAATTCGAAATCTAATCCTATACGGATTCATGTTGTAAGATGGAGTGAAAACAAAGTCATATCTCTGAGCAGACAAAAGATAAGGTCACCTTTAGATGGCTGACAGGTTGATGGCTCTAGGTTCAATTCAGACTAGATGGCCATTTATGAAAATTCAATGTAATAGATGAGGTTAGGTGGAAAGGATAAGCTTGTAGAGACCTCTTTTGTAAGGAGATCTTGTATCGGATTTCATTATGAGACTTAGGAGGATTCAAAGAGGTCTTAGAAGAAAAAATTGGGATAGAATTAAGATACGAGGTAGAATAGTTCTTAGAGAGATCTTGAAATAACTAGGACTCTGTCGCAGTCCAGTTTCTGTAAACATCTATATAGACACACAAAGATAATAGAAAAACAGTTTTTCCTGCACATGGTGTGTTTATGTATTTGTGTTTATTGTTATGTTTTTATATACATCGTTCATGTTTTGAATGTATGAACTGGTGAAGGGTTGAATAAGCTTCAAATGGTTCTCATCTGTGAGTTTTGAGTGCAAGGAGTGCACATTGTCCACAAGGAGTGTGTTGACAGAGGTAAGTTAACATCAGAGAAGATCAGGAGAGATACCATTGAACCTTCATTAGTAGAAGTGAAAGGATTTCACAGAAAGAACTCTGTGTTGAGTTCCGAGATAGATAGAGTCATTGAGAACTCTGTAGATCTCTTCCAAATGGGCATCGTGAACTCCATGGAAAACACTCTGGGAGAATGCAAAGGAAGAAAGTTCGAAATATCTGAAGCCCAAACAACCGAAGTAATTGGGAGCCATTGAACTGGGTTAGACAAGTGTCACTAGATCATGAACTTTTGAGGATCATACTCTAAAGTTTCTAAGAGGTTGTGTTTCAGAATATCCTGAAGCGCCGAAGATGAGGCATTCAAGGTAGTAGATCCCAAAGGAAGGAACATGGATCATTGATATGTGAGGAGACATATGGAGGACAAATATTGACTCCATTGGACAGTCATTGGATCATGGAGGACATGTGTCAGAGGATCCGACATCTCTAAAGGATTCTCTTCGAAGATTTGTGGTTGTTGAGATTTGAAATCTTTGAAGGATGAATCCCTAAAGTGGACAACAGTCATTGATTTGAAAGTGGATGCGTGGTGCTATATATAGAACTCCAGGTACGGAGCACTTTATAGGAAAGAAGAGGGTGAAAGAACTGATGTCCCGAAGGAGATATCGATCATTGATCAAGGAGAGAGATGAAGGACCGTTGATCTGGTTGAGTAAGACAAAGTCCCAAAGTGGAGGTAGAGCCATTGATTGGGGAGAATATGTGTCAGCAGATCTTCCACTCCGGAAGATTGTCATACGAGGAAAAGAAAATTTTGAGAACTGAAAATCCCAAAGGCCGGACGTGCAGAGGAAACCGTAGCCACACATATGCAGTGACAGGTGTCAGTATATCTTCCACTCTAGAAGATATCTATTGAGGAGGAAGTGAGACTTTAGATTTGAAACTCTCGAAGGCCAAAAAGTTGAAATCATCCATAGTCATTGATTTGGAAGGGAGCTACGTGTCGATAGATCATGGAGATCTCGGATCGAGCATGGAAGGAGGAAAGAATACAATAAAGGAAGGTAGATAGAATATGTTGATCGAGAGGCAACACCAAGGAATTGTAGATCAATGGTCATGGTCAATTATCGAGCTAGGACATGCTTGGGCATTACAAATATGAGAGCGGGCTGCAATTAGAACCACAATATTGCCAAGTGAATATGTAGCACTTTGTAGTGAATTGTAGGGCGAAAAGTGGGTTGGTCTAAAACCACTCTTTCTTGTGCTCGCAATCACATATTTATGCAACGTAATAGCCCAGGGGCATATGTAGGAAGGGGGATAGTGAAAAGGAGCTAGCGCCCACAAAATGAAGAGCACCTAGAGCACACAGACAGAGGGTGCGGGTATCATAGGACCTGTGCCTAAAGGATGAAAAGGGGCATGTGTATAATTGTTTTGAGTTCAAACTGGAGACCAAAGGGTCGATCCAACTCAGAAGAAAGAAAGATCCTAGACCAGGAGGTCGCAAAACCCTAGGAGGGAAGGGGGGCTACATCAGGTGGTATCAGAGCTTGATTTTGCTTACAGACAGTAGGAAAAGGGCAAGACAGTGATAGGAGATGCTCTGATACTAGGTGGTATCAGAGCTTGAATTTTCATCTGTATATTTCAGGCAAAAGAGAAAGAGAAGAAGACCTAATTTTTGCTTTTAGACAATAGACAAGAAGGAGGTGAAAGGAGATGATCTGGTAGCATTAGATGATATCAGAGGTTCAAATTTTCCTGTAGACAATAGGTGAAAGGAAGGAAAAGTACTAATGCTCTGTGAGAAGTTTGTTGCATATGTGCAACAACAAAAATTTAAATATCTAGGTGATATGTGAGAGAATATGGAGATTCTCTCATATGTAGAGTGATCCATAGGCTTGCCAGGAGGGTAGGTAGAAGGTGGAAATGGCTACTGAAGTCCATGAGTGTGGTTGAAGAGAAGACTATAAGGAGAAATGCAATCGAGATATGGATCTAGAGCTCAATGAGATAAGAGCAAGCATGGAGCAACTAGCATTGAGGATGCAGCAGGAGGAAAAGGTATGTTGGAGGTACGAATGTCCTTTGAACAAGAAGGAAAAATGGCATGTTCAAAAGTTGTTGGACAGAAAGAAGCAACAAGAGTTGAGAAGGTGGTTGAGGGAATTAGAAAACCTCAGTGACACAGAGGAGGAACTAATTCACATCTATGAACCAGAAATTGGGAGACACCTCAGTGATGAGGAGGAGGTGAGATCAGATAAAGATCTCATAAACTGTCAGGAGAGCAAAGATGGATTTTCATATTTCTAGGTGGGAATTGAAATGAGGTCATTGGAGGATCTCATAGAATTTTAGGAGGATAGTAGTGGAAATTTGTATTTCCAGGTGGGAAATGATATGATATTAGCAAAGGATTTTGTACACTACCATGTGGGTAGAAATGGACTTTCAAGTTTCCAAATGGGAAATGGAAAGAGATCAGTCTAAGGTCTCATATACTTCCAGAGAGACAGTGTTGAAATTTCAAATTTCCGGGTGGGCAATGAGATGGGATCAGTTGATCTCATAGACTGCCAGGTGGGCAGAACAAAAGTACCAAATTTTCAGGTGGGCAGGGGGGAAGAAATAAGAATATCTGAAAGTCTTAGGAGCTCAAAAGTGGGTTCAGGTCAGAAAGGAATGTTGATAGGTGAATATTCATGTGGGTTTTTAGACCATATGAATGAATATGATGAGAAGTTAAATATTTCCACCATCAAAGAGGAATATCAGAGGTACATTCTGATCATTGGGGGAATTGATACATTCCTTCCATGCAAACAAGCAGGGGCTAGCATGAATGTTGCAGGTGAAGCAACATAAAGAAAACCATAAGAAACTTTCAAAGAGGAAGAAATGGAGTAGACATTGATGTCTAACCTAGTAGAAGGAGAAGAGAATTCAACATAATTGCTCAAGAGTTTTAGCTTGGAAGTTGAATAGGAGATGACTATAGCACTAGAGCCTACAACAAAAGGAGAAGTAGACAACATAGATTTTGTTGAACTGTATGAGGAATTAGAATCCCTAGAGAGAAGGGTAATGGTTCAAATCTTTCACATCCAATAGGCTAAGTTGAAAGCATATGGAGGAGCATACTAGCCAAAGGAATGATTGGATGGAGTTGGAGATATGCCATCACAAGAGGAGATGACATAAGATAATATTTTAGAGGAGGAAGTCAAGCAACAACTCAGTGATGAGACTGCAGGACTGGAGTCTGTAGCAGAGTGGCAACTTAGTGCCACAAGAGGAGACAAAGACATCATGGGGGGTCAGGATGATCTCCTCTTTGAGGGGGAAGTTCAGCAGATAAGACTGCATAAGAAGAGATAGCCACTGGAGTAGGTGGACAGGGTGATAGAGGAGATAATAAAGTTGATGTTGAGGTCAACAAAAGAAGTCAACAAAGGGACGCTGAACAGGGGAGAACCTACAACAACAACAGGGAAGAAGGAGAATAAGAAGCAACAATAAAAGCACCATAGCTGGAGAGGAGAAAGAGGACAACTCGAAGGGAGAGTTTGGGATCCAGGAGGATTTCAACACTAGAGAAGAGGAGCTCATGAGAAGTTTCTCATGATTTTCCCAGTAGTGGAGTATGATGCAAGAGCATCGCTCCACCTTAGCAATATGCCAACATTCCAACACATCAGCGCGCATTTCATAGAGGGAGAGGCATTGACCCTCCCATTTGTAAATTTGAAATCTAATCCTATACAAATTCATGCTCTAATCTTGAGTGAAAACTAAGACATATCTCTGAGTAGACAGAAGGTAAGGTCTCCTTTAAATAGTTGACAGGTTGATGGCTCTAGGTTCAATTCAGAATATATGGCCATTTATGAAACTTTAATGTAATAAATGACATTAGGTGGAGAGGATAAGCTCGTAGAACCCTCTTTTGTAAGGAGATCTTGTATCATATTTCATTATGAGACTTAGGAGGATTCATAGAGGTCTTAGAAGAAGAACTCAGGATAGAATTAGGATAGGATGTAGAATAGTTCTTGGAGAGAGATTGAGAGAACTAGGACTCTGTCGCAGTCCAGTTTTTGTAAACATCTGTATAGACACACATAGATAATAGAAAAGTAGTTTTTCTTGCACATGGTGTGTTTATGTATTTGTGTTTATTGTTATGTTTTTATATACATCGTTCATGTTTTGAATGTATGAACTGGTGAAGGGTTGAATAATCTTCAATTGGTTCTCATCTGTGAGTTTTGTGTGCAAGGAGTGCACATTGTCTACAAGGAGTGCATTGATAGAGGTAAGTTAACCTCAGAGAATCTCAGGAGAGATATTGTTGTACCTTCATCAGTAGAAGTGAAAGGAGTGCATAGGAAGAACTCTGTGTTGAGTTCAGAGAGAGATAGAGTCACTGATAACTCTGTAGAGATTTTCCAGGAGGGAATCGAGTGAGTGAAAGTGTGCACAGAGAGAGATCTTTGTCGAGTTTAGGGATAAGAGTATCAAAGGATGATACTCACAGATCTATTGAACACTCTGTAGAAAAGGATCAGGAAGGTTTTCTTTGAGTAGAAGGTTTCCAGGAGGGCATGAAGGTTTCCTTTGAAAGGAAACAAAAGGGTTGAAACCCTTAGGAGACTGAGTAAATCTAAAAATTCATAAAAGATAATGCAAGGAATGCGTAGGAGATAGACTTATTCTAAGTCCTAAAGTTGAGAAGAGATAACGCTTTTAGAAGTGCAAGTGAGATCTAGATAGTCGGGTCTGCAGGAGAAAGGTCAAAGGCTGAAGCCTTTGAACACTGACAAAATCTTCCAAGTTGAAGAAGTCAAAATCTTAGGAGGAAGAGAGATAACAACCATCAAATCAGTTGAAGGGAAGGGCTTGGACCATTAGACACGTGTCCCACAAACAAAGGAAGTGCATAGGAGAGGAATAGATCCCATCCATTGGATCTAATCGTGAAGGACCAAAACCCCTTGGAACTGGAGGTAAGTGCATGAGACTTAAACATTGTGTGCATAGGAAAGTGGACTTGTCAAAGTCCCAAAGTAATTTGGGATTGTCCATCATCAAGGAGGAAAGGTGGCGTAAGATTCACAACTTCATAAATTTGTGGAAAAGGAGGAGAAACAACTGAAGTAAATATTGGTCGTTGATCACCAGGAGGGGTACATGTCAAGAGGTCATGCATTTTGGGTAAACGCACTATGGGAGAAATGGGTGTATAGGATTTTGAGACTCCCAAAGCTCAATGAGTTGAAAGCTGAAGAGCTAAAGAGCCAAATCATCGAAGTGCTGAAAGGGTGAAGACCCGAAACGTCGAAGAGACAAATAGGTCAAGGAGCCGAAGAAGGAATCTAGACCGTCTGATCCAGAAGGGCATGTGGAGAAGGATTGTGAACTCTGGGTGAAAACAATTTGGGAGAACATGAAGGATGAAATTTTGAAATCATCGAAGCCTGAACAACCGAAATATTTAGGAGCCATTGATCTGGGTTGGACAAGTGTCACCAGATTGTGAACTTCATAGGATCATACTCTAGGGTTCCTGAGAAGTTTTGTTTTTGAATATCTTGAAGTGCCAAAGATGAAGCATTCAGGGGCATAGATACCAAAGGAAGGAATGTGGATCGTTGATCTATGAGGAGACATGAGGAGGATAGAGATTCAATCCATTACACATTCGTTGGATCAGGGAGAACAAGTGTCAGAGGATCCAACATCCCAGAAGGATTCACTCTGGATATTTTTGGTTGTTGAGATTTGAAATCACCGAAGGCCGAAGCCCCAAAGAGGATGGCAGTCATTGATTTGAAAGTGGATGTGTGGTGCTAGATCTAGAACTCTAGGTATGGAGCACTCCGGAGGAAAGAAAAGGGTGAAAATGTTGAAGTACCAGAGGAGATATAGATCATGTATCGAGGAGGGAGTTGAAAGACTATCGATCTGGTTGAGGAAGCCAAAGTCCCAAAGAGAAGGCATAGACATTGATTGGGGAGAATACGTGTCAGCAGATCTTCCACTCTAGAATATTGTCACATAGGGAAAAGAAAAGTTTAAGAATTGAAAATCCTGAAGGCCAGACACGTGGAGGAAATCATAGCTGCACATATGTAGTGACAGGTGTCAACAAATATTCCCCTCCAAAATATAGCTACTGAGGAGGAAGTGATAGTTGAAAGTTGAAACTCCCGAAGGCCGAAAAGCCAAAATCAACCATAGTCGTTGATTTGGAAGGGAGCTACGTGTCGATAGATTGTGGATATCTTGAATCGAGCGTGGAAGGAGGAAATAAGATAGGAAAGGAAGGAAGATGGCATCTGTTGATAGAGGGGTAATGCTGAGGCATTGGAGATCAATTATCATGGTCAATTTCAGGTCCAAGACATGCTCGGGAGTTAAAAATATGAGAGCGGGCCAAAATTAGAACCACATTATTGTGAAGGGCATACATGGCGCTTTGTAGTGAATTGCGGGGTGAAAAGAGGGTTGGTATAAAAACACTCTTTTCCATGCCCGCAATCACATATTTACACAATTTCATAGCCCAGGGGAATATGTAGGAAGGGGGCTAGTGAAAAGGAGCTAGCGCACACAAAATGAAGAGTGTGCAGACAGAGGGTGCAGGTATCACAGGAATTGCACCTAAAGGAGGAAAAGGAGCTTGTGTATAATTGTTTTGGGTTCAAAAGGGATCTCAAAGGGTCGATCCAACGCAGAAGAAGGAAATTTCCTAGACCGAGAGGTCGCAAAACTCCAAGAGGGAAGGGGAGTTGCATCATTTCTACTAATTAACTTTCTATATCTTATCAGCTACGAATTATATACAAATTTAAAGATTGTAGATAACAATTACTTAACAAAATTCGAGCATTGCACCAAAATCCTCTATTGTTACCACTAAAAATTGATTAACAAACGCATTTAAACAATGATTTATGAAAAACATGGCAATCAAGATCATGCAACTACCCATTCTAGTTAAAAACATAACTACAACTAACAATTTCATCACAACAACATATAACTCATTCTCATACACAAAATAAAATGCACAATAGTCAAAATCATAAATTAACATAGGAAAACAAATAATACTTATCATTTTTTAAAATATCTTTTTCAATCAGTTGCTTGGTGTTGCTTACTTTGGTTGACCCAGGTTTGGATATCAAATAGGTTTCCAACAAAACCCTCAAAACTATTGGCCCTCTTGTTAAACCAAAAGGCAACACTGCATACAAAGTGCATAACACAATCTCACCTGAGATAGCTTTATGGGGGACGAAAATACTCATGTTTTTTCAATCTAGGAAGGAGTGGGGACTATGTTTTGATCCTTTTCCTTATACATCATTATCATTAATCATTCATCTACTTCTAGGATTCATTCATAATTAACCATGCATGCATGTTGTTCTAGTTAGTTTTAACCATTCATTATTTAACTGATGATTAAAAAAATAGTAAAAGAAATCATTCACAACACATAGAACACATTATTTTACCATGGTTCACCCCCTCCTAGGGATACATCCACAAATATCTGTCTCTTATGCTCTATTATTAACTCTGCTATAAAATTTGTGTTGTGCGCATTACATCTTCAGGATTACAATAAAAAGGTGGGTAAGTACCCTCTGTGAGGATTACTAGATCACACCAAGATCCTCATCCTATGAACTAACCCTCAAACACTAGTTTATTCCACTCTACCACAATAACCATAACAAAACTCACAACAATCAATAACTTCCGAACCCGAACCCCTAACTTAGACCTCCTAGGTCTTTATTTATACTATTCTACTATCTTTTAGCCATTACAATATTTTCAAAAACCATAACCCTAACATGGTTAGGCCTGTCTGCATGTGTGCCACGTTGCTTTTCCTCCTACATCTTGATTTTCCTTATTTTTTGCATGCTTCTTTCCTACCTCCTAATACACGGGCTCCAAAAATAGAACTTCTCTTCCAAAATTAGGCCTCCTCCCAAAATAAATCTTTCTCCAAAAATAGACCTACACCATCATGCCCCAAACAATGATATGTGTCTCGTCCCGAGCCACTGAGGTAGTGTACGCTCCTTGTACAACCTTCTCCAACCTACGAAATGTTTATGCTATTTCCTTCCCTTTTTCTTTCACCCGTGTCCTTACAATCATGCACATAGCACTTGCAATATACATCCAATCACATAGATGCAGCTACTAGCATTAAGCCTTTAGCTATACATCACATAGATGTACTACTATCCTCTACTTACATTGCGTAAGTATCTATTTATAGATTAAAAAATGGGCCTAAGCGTGGGTAAACCCATGGGCTAACATCCCTTTCCCTTTACATCAACCCAAAACCCTAAAAGGGACCCAAAAATAGTTCTTTCTTCCCTAATTTCCACTTCGCGTTACGATCCATCTTTGGCAAGCTGTCGCAGTCCCAAAAATCATCAAATATGACCAAGTATTCTTCAAAATTTGGTCAAGGGACAACAGGCCCCCAACACTCACCCGTGACTTGTCTCGAGTCGCTCAAGTCTGATCAATTCTTCCTTGAATGCCTCGATCTTGGCTCGAGTTTCTTCGACCTACTGGAGTACGATAGCCTCTTGCTTAGTAAATTCCTAGATCATTGTGTCATTGAGAAATCCTTCTAGGCATTGTTCTGCAGTGATGACAACCTATTCGAGTTCATCTCCCTCACTTTCAATTTCAGAGAACAGTTGGCATGCCTTTTCTTGGATTGGATGAATTCATTGGGAGACTTCCATTACTTTACTTTTGTAATGTCCCCAATTTGGGACATCATCACAGTCCAAAGGTTTATGATGACCATAGTAGCCAGATGGGTGTTATAGAGAGTACAGGGGTTATTGAGAGGTATTATTGGGTCCATATTGCATTACTCATTATATTTCATCATTATGAGCTATTCCACATAGGTTGGCTTTGGTTCCGTTTCATTCCGACGATTTCCATGATTTTGACTATTTTGGGCTATAAGTTAATAAAATCCACTAAAGAGGTCATTTTGGGCACATTACCTGGAGGAAAATCTCAATGTAATATCTCATTGGAATCGAGAGCAGAAACACTATAGGATGGGATAGTGAGAAGTGACTTTCAGTGTCCAGGGAATCCACAAGGAGAGATAAGGTGTTTTTCATAGGTAAAAAGGTTAATTAATTAATTAAAGTGATTTAATTAATTAATTAAATATTAATAAAATGAAAGTCACTTTGGAGGGACAAGGGGATCCAAAAAGTATAAAGGAAAGACAAGGACCTCTACTCATTCATTCATGTATGATTATCTTTTGATATGTGGCTTTTAGCTAGTGAGCCCATCTCTTGGGGGTTTTGAGGGTTTTGACTTAACAAAACCTAGAGGACGATTCGGTGGTGAAATATTCCACCTATCTTGTCCCAATATTGGTATAAGAGATGAAATACTCTCCCACATTGTTCTAGTTCTAGATCTACTCAGTGTAGGAGGGTTCTACACCAGCCACATGCACAGGAAGAGAAGAAGGGTGCACCATTGGGGGTTTTCAACAAGGGGGGCGCACCATTTATTAAAGGAAGGTTCGTTGCAGAAGTTTGAGGGATCCCTTGGATATTTTAGCAATTGGAGTTTACTTGTAGAGCCTTGGCCATGATTTCTAGTGCCTCTTGAGAGAGTTCTATGGTACATATTATTTCCTAGAGCCTTGGGACAAATTGGAGAAAAGGAGGACATTTTGGAGATTCAAATCTATTCAGTTTGGAGGGGTTATACTTCAGATATGACCTTGAGACTTCACTTAGTGACTTACAGTGTCCTGATCTATCTTTCTATCAAGTTTCAAGGCATTTGGAGGCCTCCTTCAGTAAGGCCAAAATTATAGGTTTTGATAGTTTTAGGAGGGTGTAGCTCCATTGGAGGATTCAACATTTGGAGGAGTGTCCCTTGGTATTTAGGTTTGATATTTTAGGAGGGGATTCTACTCATCCTAATCTACAATTCAACATCTTTAGCATAGAATTTGGAGGTCTCCTTCATCAGGGCCTAAATTATAGGGTTTGATAGTTTTAGGAGGGCGCAACTCCATTGGAGGATTCAACATTTGGAGGAGTTTCCCTTGGTATTTTGGCTTGAGATTTTAGGAGGGGATTCTACTCATCCCGATCTACCATTTGCCATATTTAGGGTATAATTTGGAGTTATTTGACAGTATGGCCAAAATTGTAGGGGTTGACAGTGTCAGCAGGGCGTGGCATCTTCCAGCTTGGGGGTTGACACTTCATATGGCCCAGATCTTCTTGTATTGGTATTCATGGTATATTCAGCCTTTGGAGGCTTATTGTAGTCTTATTTGGATCATTTTGTAGCAGATTCTATTGTCTATCTTATTAGCCATATGTTGAGAATTCCAGATTGACATCTTCATTCTAGCAGATTTCTCTATTTCATGGATAAAAGAAGATTTGAGATGTTTTGGCTTGTCTATCATATTGCATATGGTTGAGGTATGTTGCATGATTGTATATTCTTGTTATTTTCTACAACACACATATAAACACATCAGCAAACCCTAAGGCCGAAATCAAGAGGTCATTTTGCAAGTAACACATGTAAACAAGTATATCATCCAAATGTTTGACGAAATACCTCACTCAAAAAAAGTTTTAAAATACACCAAAACTGTGATGTTCCTGGCATAATGGCTTGGGATCATTAAAGTGGTATTAGAGCTTAAATCCTTCCAACCTCAGGGGTATTTCATAGGGATAAATGGATAGTTGGAAGGAAATGGATAAGATAGCCTTGGAGATGACATGCTTGGTGATAACATATTCCGGTCTTAGTGAGGAAAATAGGGTTCTCATAACCTTTCCTCAGTATGTAGCCTTTAAAAAGCCTGATTGGAGAAAATGGGATATTTTACATGGGATCATCATAGAAAATAAAAATAAAAAAGAAGTGGCTAGATGGTGGGAATAATAGAGAAACCCCACACCCATTAGGAGCATGCAACCTTGCTACAGTTGCAAGGGGTCGTGGGAACTAGATCATAGGTGCAGGGGTAAGGATCAGAAGCACACTATTGAGGCACACTATGATAGTGATGATGAGATGTGTGAGGATGGATAGATAGATGTTGATTTGGGATAGTCTGAGGATGATAGTGACTCTTTCACACAGGCTAGTGATAGTGACTCTTGTACAGAGGATGATGCCACTAGCACGCTTGAGGAGGATGATGACCCTTGTGTAGTGGATAGATAGCCATATGGAAAGGATGATAGCACCAATGTATCAACAGACATATCAAATACCATTGATGACCTTACGTCCCAGCAGAGTGTTGACACTACTGAGGACTCACACGTGTTATCACCTACAGATGACCAGCTTCCTATGATGGTCGTGAAACATCTGTTGTCTTTTCAGACATCCATGATAGCCACATCATAGGAGGATATCAGTGGAGTTTCATATGTGATGGAGGAGCCTTATTTGAGGGATGCATGGATCCATAGATCCAGGAGGAGACACATGACGTGCATATAGTTGATCCTACACTTACAGATCAGCATGAGGAGATTGAGTTGCATCTTTTGGAGACTCCGTTAGTTGAGAAGATTGTGGATACTGACAGGTTGATGGAGCACTGACTTCTAGGATTGGCCTGCATTGATGAGGATGCACTCTTTAGGAGTCAATATGACCATAGCATGTGTCTGGATACATCTATATGGGATCCAAGTGTAGAGGATAGTAGCAGGTTGAGTGCACAGGAGGATATGACTGCTCATACAGGGTACAATGTGATTCAGGGGGAGATAGCATCTAGTGATGGGGTGTAGTGGCATACAAGAGTACCTAGAAACATAGTAGAGAGTGGACAATTCAACAAATCATCTTATATAGAGGGTGTTTTTGGGGATTCCAGAGTTGACACTAGTAGTGAGAGGTCTGAGATGGCACCTCAGCATGACCATGATCAGGAGTTAGTAGAACAATTGAGAGTTAGTGAGGCTATGATCATGGAAGCCACTAGACATATTGATGGCATGCATGTAGCGATGGTAGATCACTATTGGAGAACATCAGTGGCACATGGTAGTTCATATGAGGGGGTTTCCATGGATGATTTCCATACTCTGAGGGAGAGAGTATCTATTATGAGGACCAACTACCATCATTTGTTGGCTGACAGAGATTACCTGTTGAGGATTGGTGAGATGTATCATGAGGCTCTGAGGGAGCTGGAGTTGGATATGGTCCAACTCACTCAAGAGTTGGAGAGCACTCAAGGATTCTTGAAAGGTGCATATACATCCCTTTAAGAATCGAAGTCTAGATCAGATGAGTCTCTTGAGGAGATTCATCAAAGATCCACTTCATCTGTCTTAGTGGACACTCAGATGTATCAGTTAGTCATGTTGATAGAGGATGTTGGTGAACTATCAAAGGGGCACCAGTTGATGGAGGACACTTCCATTTTTGTTCCAAGAGCGGTTGACCTCCATGTAGAGGTTGATCTAGTAGTATGCCCAGAATCTATGATGCAACATGAGTCTATGGGAGATGACATGAGTATGCGGGAGCATACAGTGATTAGTGATAGCTCACTAGTACATGTATAGATATATGATGGGATTCATAGGGGTGTACTATCTTACAGGGAGGAGACACACTTAGGGGAGCATGCATAGGCCACTCCCTTGCAACAACATATGGTCATGAGATATCACCTTCACCATTTCAGCAGCTATGTAGTTGATAGGATATGGAGCTTGGTTTATCAGGAATTAGGGGAGTTACTTCTAGTTGTACCTAATGATTGGGGTTTTGTGATGGCTACAGGCGAGTAGTTATAAGGGGTACAGGTAGACGTGCTCTTGGTCGAGTTATTGGAATTGACCAAGGCAGGCAGTATTTTTCAGCCCTACAGTGAACTACAGATGTCTCTATTACCATTTCTTGACACTTTTATCATGGACAACAACATGAGGAGAGATAGACAGTGATAGAGGGCATGGAGAGTGCGTGGGTCGAGGCCACATGACAGGAGTAATTTTACAACATCCAGCAGGATAGAGTTGGAACATCACAAGTATCCAGCTGAGACTTGGTGCGTGATGGTGAGCACCATAGGACAGATGATAGCAGATGAGAACATAAGGATTCTGATAGTGATCAGTCTGACATAAGAGTAGTTAGAGGAGACTGGAAGTGATAAAATTCCAAGTATACCATGGGATCTAGGAGTCCAGTTGATTATCAGGGTGTTTCACTACATGGTGACCCAGATTGCGCCAGAGAGCCACACACTCCACTAGGGGTCGGTTTGGAGTGGGTCTGTAGGTATTTATCTAATAGAGCGAGGAAATGTTTCACTCTTGATCATCATGATCAGATATGGATATGGGTGGACAGGTACCTCTTCTACGGATATTTCTTTATAGATACAGTTTCTGGACAATAGGTCCAATGGTCACAGGGATTTTAGCTTGAGGATCCAAGAGTGGAGGATCCAATATACATACAGGGAGCAGTCAGGTAGGGTCATCATAGTGTAGTTTCAGCATGTGGATCTTCAACAGAGGTTAGCATGGGACCCAGGGATTGCAGTATTGAGAATTTCAATGACTGATAGAGGTGAGTGGAGCCTTGCAGAGGGAAGTTGTTCTAACTTTCCATTGAGCTTCAGTGTTGAGAGGAGCGCATCGCTTGCAAGTGTCTCATGGGGGTCTTACAACACCTCATTCTAGCATCAGAATGTGCAGTTTATGGAGGCTGTATGGATCTTGGTAGAACCTTAGAGGATGGATTCATTCCGAGATGAGGCCATGTGTCATATGCATGAGACTCCCAGAGTTTGTATATTTTAGGGTTATGCTTCCCAGGGCCTAGCAGTTAACGACTTGATATGGGACCCAAGGGGTAGAGTGCATGAGTTTTCATCATTGGATGGGCTCTACTATTTATCCCACATGTGGACATGGGATCCTAGTATTTTATTTGAGGGTATTTGGTTATTTCTTGAGGACAAGCAATTTTCTAGTAGGGAGGACTGTAATGTCCCCACTTTGGGACATCATCGTAATGCAGAGGTTTATGATGACCAGAGTACTCAAATGGGTGTTATAGAGAGTACAAGGGTTATTGAGAGGTATTATGGGGTCCAAGTTGCATTACTCATTATATTTCATCATTATGAGCCATTCTGCATAGGTTGGCTTTGGTTTCGTTGCATTCCGACGATTTCCATGATTTTGATTATTTTGGGCTATAAGTTAATAAAATTCACTAAAGAGGTCATTTTGGGCACATTACTTGGAGGAACATCTCAGTGCAATATCTCATTGGAATTGGGAGGATCAACACTACAGGATGGGATAGTGAGAAGTGACTTTCAGTGGCCAGGGAAGCCACAAGGAGAGATAAGGTGTTTTTCATAGGTAAAAAGGTTAATTAATTAATTAAAGTGATTTAATTAATTAATTAAATATTAATAAAATGAAAGTCACTTTGGAGGGAAAAGGGGAGACAAAAAGTATAAATGAAATGCAAGGGCATCTACTCAATCATTCATGTATGATTATATTTTGATATGTGGCTTTTAGCTAGTGAGCCCATCTCTTGGGGGTTTTGAGGGTTTTGACTTAACAAACCCTAGAGGACAATTCAGTGGTGAAAGATTCCACATGGCTTGTCCCAAGCTTGGTATTGGAGATGCAATACTCTCCCACACCATTCTAGTTCCAGATCTACTCAGTGTAGGAGGGTTATACACTAGCCAAAGGCACAGGAAGAGAAGAAGGGCGCACCATTGGGGGTTTCCAGTAAGGGGGGCGTACCATTTATTGAAGAAAGGTTTGTTGTAGGAGTTTGAGGGATCCCTTGGATATTTGAGCACTTGGGTTTTACTTGCAGGGCCTTGGCCATGATTTCTAGTGCCTCTTGAGATATTTCTATGGTACATATTATTTCCTAGAGCCTTGGGATGAATTGGAGAGAAGGAGGACATTTTGGAGATTCAAATATATTCAGTTTTGAGGGTTTATACTTTAGATCTAAACTTGAGGCTTCATGTAGTGACGTTCAGTGTCCTGATCTATCTTTTTAGAAAGTTTTAAGGCATTTGGAGGCCTCCTTCATCAAGGCTGAAATTATAGGGTTTGACAGTTTTAGGAGGGTGTAGCTCCATTGGAGGATTTGGCATTTGGAGGAGTGTCCCTTGGTATTTTGGTTTGATATTTCAGGAGGGGATTCTACTCATCCGGATATAGCATTTGGCATCTTCAACATATCATTTGGAGTTCTCCTTCATCAGGGCCAAAATTATAGGGTTTGACAGTTTTAGGAGGGTGTAGCTCCATTGGAGGATTCAACATTTGGAGGAGTTTCCCTTGGTATTTTGGCTTGCGATTTTAGGAGGGGATTCTACTCATATGGATCTACCATTCAGCATATTCAGTATAGAATTTGGAGGTATTTGATAGTAGGGCCGAAATTGTAGAGGTTGACAGTTTCGACAGGGTGTGGCATCTTCCAGTTTGGGGGTTGACACTTCATACGACCCAGATCTTCTTGTATTGGTATTCATGGTATATTCATCTTTTGGAGGATTATTGTAGTATTATTTGGAGCATTTTGTAGCAGATTCTATTGTCTATCTTCTTAGCTATCTGTTGAGCATTCCATATCGACATCTTCATTGTAGCAGGTTTCTCTATATCATGGATAAAAGAAGATTTGAGATGTTTTGGCTTGTCTATCATATTGCATATGGTTGAGGTATGTTGCATGATTGTATCTTCTTGTTATTTTCTACAACACACATATAAGCACATCAGTAAACACTAAGGCTGAAATCAAGAGGCCATTTTGCAAGTAACACATGTAAACAAGTAGATCATCCAAGTGTTTTATGAAATACCTCACTCAAAAAAAGTTTTAAAAGACACCAAAATCGTGATGTTCCTGGCATAATGTCTTGGAATCATTACAACTTTGCAGCGTATGTACCTATTGTTGGGTTGTGTGTTGTTTTGTGAAACTATTCATTCTTTCAACTGGCGTCAAAGTCTTTATCTATGTCTGTAGCGTGTCTGCATGCTGCTTTAATTCTTGGAGTTGTGCCTCCAATGTCTGCAATTCTGGATTCTCTGCGAAGGTTTCATAAGTTTGGGCACTTCTAGCGCTCAACTACTTGCATTCCAAGGAAAAGTTTTTTAATCATCCAACTACTCTTCGAGCAGTGGCCTTTCTTAGATATCTTATTTCTTGGGGGGTCTCGAGCACGATGCGGAGTTCCAGATCCATGATGCATTGTTGGAGTTATTGGATTACTTCTTCTAGCTGGGTCACCTGCTATGGGAGATGGTCTTCCATCTTCACTTCTATGACCGTCACAGAGTGCAATGCTTTGTGAACGCTTTCCTGTACTTCAAGTTTCTCTGCTAGCAACTATGCCTTTTCCTCATCCCACTTTTCTTTTAGGGTAATCTTATCATGTTCTATAAATTTCTGATTTTTTCCCTCTCCTTACTTAGCTTCGTAGCCTTTTTCCTAGTGATCTTAGTCTCAGTCATCATTTTTCCATTCTGAGTTTTATCTTCTCTTGACATAGTCACTTCGGGTTTCTTAGGTTCTTTCTTCAGATCCAAGGGTAATACTCCTTCATCATATGGATTAGGTATTTCAATCTTCTGTGGTTCCTTTAACGCTCTTATAGCTTCGACATCCAGGTCCCTGGTGTTTAATAGCTGAGATTTGTTCTCTTTTTCCTCCATCAAGTAGGCGATCCTTCTAGTCATAAATTCCATGAGTTCTTGCTTCTTCTATTCTAGGTCTTCCTTTTCTTCTTTCCTCTAGATCCAATCTTTTTCAATCCATATCTTTCCTAACAAGGCTAGAAATGGGGCATGGTCCTTTATAAATCTAATGAATTTGAACTCTTCCTCTATCGAAGTTCCATGGGTACTCATAGCTATCTGGGTAATTTTTCCACATAGGGTTACCATTTTGAATTTAAATAATATGATGGTTCCTAGTGAAGGGACCAGAGTAGGCCTTCCTAGGGTTTCCCAAGTGATTTATGTCATAATGTTCATCGGTGTTCCCTCATCCAGAACACAGTCAATGTCGAAGTCTCTTATTTTTACTTCGATTTTCTCCTTTTCTTTGAATATCTCTGACAAATTGACATCTTTATGATCATCTAGGGTTTCTTTTATTTTTAGTAACATGATCTCTGATTCTTTCTGGGGTTCTTCCATAATTTTAGTCTCTTGATCTCCTTCAGAGTTTGCTTGTTCCATATTCAGTTTTTCAAGTCTAGCAAACATTCTAGGGAAATCCAATACTTCATGGTCCATAGCTTTACAATAGAGGTAGCTAGGGTTTCTCCTAGGGAATTCCTTAGCAATATGTCATCATCTTGTTTAATTGTAACAAAGAGCTAATCCTCTTTTTCTCATCCATGATCCCCAACTCTTCTGGTACTGCGCACTAGGATCATGATGGTTAGCCTACAAAAATTTCTTTCTAGGATCCTGCATCCATTGGTTAGTCCAAAAATTCTTTATATCCATAGGTATAACATATATTTCACTATTCCTATCAGACCTATTCATATCAAACTTTCTTTTATCTAACAATGATCTAGTTTTCAGGCTAGGAAAAAATCTATCAAGCGTACCTAAATTCATGCTTCAGAAACAAAACATTTCCACTTATCTTACCTATATAGAGCACAAATCTTTCAGATCTAAAACGTGAACTATTCTTACCTTTACTAGAGGCTAGAGCTTACAGATCTTACCTCTTTTCTGTGGAAATTTCTACTTTTACCTTTCTTAGAGCATAAAGTGTTCAGATCTCACTTTGTTTCTTCAGTATCAACCTCTTTCTTACAGATCTGACCTCTTTTCTTCAAATCTGACTGTTCTTTCTCGACACAAAGCTTCATAGGTCAAGTAGAATACTACGCACTAGGGAAACAGATCTACACACATAACTTATTTTGCACAAAGATTTTTCTTCTTTAGTTTCCAGCAATCACAGTTCCAGGTCCCGACAACAAAACCATTTGTTGGCACAGGGGAAGACCTAGGGTTCAATCCTCAAGAGTGCACCAACAAAACCCTAACTACTGACCCTTTCATAAAGACCTGTGAACCAGATGAAGTCTCACCCGAGGTAGAGGCAGGGGTGGTTGTAGGACTCATATGTCTGCAACCTTAGATGGGACACTGATCTGTGATTATATCTTTTATAGGGAACTTAGCATAGATCATTCATCAATATTTAACCCTTATGGGACTTCGCAGATAGAACAGAGGATCGCAGTGAATGCTTAGACTAAATATGATTCAGTACTTAGCCACAAAAATATAGATTAGATTCAATAGATCAAGCACTAAGCATCTTGTATATCAGATCTAACATTCATTCATGTATCATAAGCACAGAGCATAACTAGATATATTTAATCCTAGCAAGCACTTATTCAAGAAGGAGATAAACACATTAGGTTGAAGCACAGAGAACAATACACAAAGTTACCGTGGTTCACCCCCACCCTGGGGCTACGTTCACAAAGTATTATTCTTTATATTATCTCGTTCAAGCGGTTACAACACAGAGATTTAGTGACCCTTACTTCTCACAATACAGAAGATTTGTGCAGCTTGCTAGATCCTTCTTCCTTGCACTTCAACACAAAACTAAAACAACTTGCACTTAGCTTTTCAATCTCCTTACAATCATGCACAAAGAACTTGCAATATACATCCAATCACACAGATCCAACTACTAGCATTAAGCCTTTAGCTATACGTCACATAGATGTACTATTATCCTCTACTTACATTGCCTAAGTATCTATTTATAGATTACAAAATGGGCCTAATCATGGGTAAACCCACGGGCCGACATCCCTTTCCCTTTACATCAACCCAAAACCCTAAAAGGGACCCAAAAAAAGGTCTTGCTTCCCTAATTTCCGCTTCGCTTTGCACTCCATCTTTGTCAAGCTGTCGCAGTCCCAAAAATGGTCAAATATGACCAAGTATTCTTCAAAAAATGGTCAAGGGCCAACAATGTGATCCTCAACTGATTGCTTCGAATCTTGGTCAAATTTAGGTAGCCACTTTTCCATATGTTTGGGCAACGGGTGTTGGGGTCCAGGTACTACCATGGAATTTTGATAAAGACAAGGTCTGGAGGGATTATTTTGGTTTTCCATGGGAGTTGGTGGAGTTGAAGGTTGAGATATTTTAAACAAAGAACTTACTTCATCTCAGGATTCCTCTCTTGAAGAGGGTGGAGAAGCACTAGGTGGGGATGGTGGGATACCTGATTCCCCAACACCAAGGATTAGTGCTTCAGAAGGATCGATGATATTACCGCCTAATGGGTTATCGGGAAGACCAATGTCAAGAGGTTGTTCTTGCATATTGGTAAAATCAAGGGGATGATTTAGTTGTCTACCAGGATGTCTAATTCAAGACAAATCACTTTGAGTTCTTAAAATCCACTGGAGAACAATTTCCTATACATCAATCCCTTGAGGAACTGGTGTCATTGGCTCGATGGGAATATCAGGAGTGGTTTATGAGTTAGTGGTTTGGTCAAGTGTAACTTTAGGGCCTAAGAGACTATGCATTACGACACGAGAATGATTATTTTAGGGAGTCCTATGACCTCCTCATGCCATCAATGACTTTGAGGCCCTCCTTCTAGCACCATTTGTTGATGGGCATTTGTGACACACCGTTAATGCGAAGGGAATATATAGACCGAGGTTGTCTATTTAACACAAGACGTTTGAGATAATCTACCCTGACGAGATTTATGGCTCTGTTATCCAACTAGGATTCTAAAATAACTAAAGGAACAACTCTAACAATCGACACTTTAATTACAAATGATTAACTAACAGTGTGTATGTACAATAGTTATACAATTTACAAGGTTTAAGAAAACCCTTGTGAAAATAATTGTTTTAAAATAATGTATCTAAGCAAGATTAAAAATAAACAAAATTATCGTAGTACTCTAACTACCAAAATAATAAACAATGGATGAATAAGATTGTAAATGGTATAATGAAAATAGAAAAACCATTTAACGTTTAAATGATGCAATCACTATTCATTCACAAATCAATGAATCAAATAAATAATAAACTAACTAACATCTTGTTGATCAACAATACTAAGATAGATTCATCTCTCTGTATTTGTATAAGCTCCTCTTAACCTGTGTCAAGTGTAAACCTATGAAAAAAGAAAGCATAATACTTCTTGAAAAAACTAAAAAAAGTTTTTTTTCTTTTTTTTTATATTCTGGAACAAGTCTGAGATGACATAAAGACAAATGATTTTATATCATGTGACTTTTAGAATTTCTAATAACTGAAAATCAGAAAAATCCCAATTCTTAGTAAATGGTATTAACAACTACCTAGCATCAGATGTAAACTCAAAATGATTGAATAGACGATCAATCACAGACATCAAAAACAACAAAATATAATGAACCACATAAATAAAACATGACATAAAATATTATATGCAGAACATACTAAACCTAGTTTGATACAGATAAATTTCACATCTAGAAATTACATGAGAAAAACAATGAAAACATTGCATAGTCTACGCAGGACGAAAGACAAAGAGTAAATTTTTTTCCCATATAGTTTCAAAAAAAATAAGTCCATCATATGGTCCAGGAGGAATTTCCCCTATCACTGGGCAAGAAGAGCTATTTAAACAAGTTTATAATATGCCCCTCATATCATGCAAGACAAAGGCAAATCTTTTAAAATAAGATTTTACTAAAATAAAATAATAAAAGGATAATTCTGTTGAAGTCTTTCAATCCAAAAAAGTTACATTTTTAAACATTGTTTTCCAAAAATGAAAATCACTAGTCCACTAAATGTTCAACCCATGACTCATTCCACTAATTGTAGCACATCAATCTTCTATTCACCTGAGATGAGGAAACAAAATCTAAATTAGCCAATAATCAAAATAAATAATTCAAAAGACAAGCTATAGAATCTTCGATTCTGTAGTTGGTCTAAAATAAAAACAAAATCAAAATGAATTTACTTTTTATCCAAAGAGAACCAAAACATGAAATACAAAGGAGCTATTTACCAATTCAGAAATTTGAAAGAGAAGCATCAGATAAATCCGAGTTTATAATAGTATTGAAATTGGTGGAATTCTTAATCACCACATTTCTCGATATCTTAATACACTTGTTGGTTCTGTGTGAAGTCAACTGAATGTAAGCCCTGAGCTCATCATTTTCTCTTTCAAGGATTGATTTTTGGGTGACCACTTGATTCAACTTCGCCTGTAGATAATGAATATCATGGTAGTACCTTTCAATTCAGTCAAAATAATTCTCATAATACACCAGTTAATGATTTGGTAAAGGCCGAGGTTGATCTGTACCGGGTGACTTACCCTTCTCCATGATTCTTTTGAGATAACTTTTAATGCCTGAAAAACCTTGTTGTTTCTTTAAGAAAGAAGGTAGATTCAAGACAAAATTGAATTGGGCTGCATCGATGTTGGTATCATCAATAGAAATCCATTCGTTGACATCAATAACATGGATATGTTTTTCATGATCATGATGTCGATTCCTCAACATTCTGGATATGATTCGACCGGATCTTTTGTTTTTAAAATCAATGTCTGGAACTCTCTTTGTTTTCTGTCCACCCTGTTTCTTGATTTTACTCTCATTTAAATCACGCACAATTGGCCCAAGACTAGGAACAACAAGGACCTTATCCTTGAGATTAACCAATACATATTCTAAGGATTTTTTAGGAATAAAATCGGCTCTCTGGTGTGTACCTTTAGATGACTTACGAAAAACATAGGGGTTTTAGTTATTGACACATGGCTTCCTTGTAATTCGACATGTAGGTTTCTCATAGAATGAGTTGATAGGTGAGGGCTGGTGGGCTCATCAGAATGAAGAGGTGAGTTTATTATGATTTTAGGTGGAGAGAACCCATTCCTAGCCATGAAGTCTTTCCAATTATCCCCAACTTTTGACAATTGTAAAATGAACAAAATTCGAATCAGGATGTGATGGAATAAGCTAGACTATGTATTTAGGTTTTCCCTTTGGTAAAATTTGGCCATTTTTTGCAGGCTCTTAAGAAAGTAGAATGAAATATTTAAATCAAATCCTAAAAGCATCGTCAAAAAATGGACATGAAACAAGAAGACTAGTCCATATCTACCCTCACAGGTGACAAATTGCTTAAGTATTAATAGTAAACCAAGTCATCGAGGTTTAAACAAAAAAATTGGGGTACATTTGACATTATAGTGCAAACATTTGGAAGCCATTAGTAGGTTCCAAGGGATGCCTTCGAATTTGAGGTTTTTGAACCAGCGAGCTCCCTCTTGGGGCAACCTCATGGCTTCTACAATTCAATCCTCAGTCACCTCCAACTGTAAATGTCCAATCTTGGCCTTAGCACCATTAAAGGTTTGGAAAAAAAATTGAGCAACCTCAAGGTTAAAACCCTCAAATAGTTTTATGAACCCATCCCAACCAAAAACCACGAGATCATCCACAACGTCGTCATGTGAGAGGAGGGATTGTGAACCATTCATCTCCATCCTCACCACATGTGCCATCGATTTGTTCACGAAAACCATCAGGATTAGCGAAGGAGGGAGCATGTTTGAAATGACATGAAATAAAGGATAATCTCTGCATTTTCAGAGGAGACCCGATACCTAAGGATTTGGGAGAAAGCCACCATCTCCACCACTTAGGTTGTTGAGTATATGATAAACAAGAAGAAATGCATGATTGAGAACTACCTCCTCTAATGACGACCTAGCCTAAAAATGAAGAACTACCACCTGAAGCAATGAATGTGAAATTAAGGCAGAAGGAAGAAGGAGTAAATGTTTCAAAGCATGGTTGATAGTCTTGTACAATGACAATGAGACTGGGATATGAAAAAAATGGGATAGCATTCATACTCCAACATTCTATCTAATTTTAGCTTCATAAGCGATCGAAAATGTGGTGGGTGATAATAAAAAATCAAAAGAATAAAATGGCTAAGGCATACCTCCAAGGTGAACGACTCATATGCTAATGGTAAGAACGCAACCCATAACACGATAATTTCAAAATCCTTTAAGGTTCTTAATAATTTTAGGTTCCCTTAGGTGCTCATCCAATTTCATAAAGAGAAACTCTATAAAATGTATGATGTGTCCAAACCAGGGCTTGTTCCAATTTCATGCTTAAACAATCATGAAATTGAACAAGAAAAAATGAGAGATTAAAAGAAATGAAATCAAACACATAGTTAATCAAACGAATTTTTCAAAACAAAAACATCATAGAAGTCTTCGCAAACATAAAGAGGAAGCTATAGAAAATTTATCCCATTAAGACGATATTTTACATTGATAAAATCGACATGAATATCTATCTTCCAACATTTGTTTCCTCCATATGAGATGAAAACACTTGGAATCCCTTCCTATAACACTTCTTCAGTTGTATTGTTCATATTTCTCGAATAGTAACTGCCCTAGGAATTCCTTTGATTGCTATTGAGTTTCCTTCCTCATCTAGGCAAGTGAATTCATTGTTATGACAATCTAATATGGCACGATGTTGGTCCAACCAATCCATACCAATTAGATATTCATATGAACCCAAAGGAAATATGTTCATATCTACCTTGGTATTCATTCCATTCATGCCCAATGGACATGACTTAACCAACTCAACAACGTTTCCCTTGGCTCCTATATCCAGTTGCACAAGCCATTATTTTTCATGCTTGCATCTTGGCAATTGCAATTTTTCCACTACCTTAGGATATATATAGCCATGACTAGCCCCTAAATTAATTAAAATAGTAAAGACATGGTTATCGATCATACCTTCTACTTAAATCATGTGTGATTGAAACTTTTCTTGCTTATTGTCCAGGGTTGCATAGATCATTGGCACACTTATGCCCATGTCCTCCATTGTTTCTTCTTGATGGACATTGTGGACATATCTCACTTTGTCATCTTTGTGAGGAAAATCCATATACTTATGATATCCTTTACAACCCCAACATTGCATCAGTGGCTTCCTTTACCTTTTCCCACCTACTTCAACCATCTTGGGCTCTCTAAAAGTTGGTTTTCCCTGAGGATTATTTTTGAAGAATGGAGTCTTTCTCCCCTTCTTCCTCAGATATCTGCTAAAATTCTTCTTGTCCTCCCAAGCCTTCTGGAAGGTAGGCTTTCCTTTTTGTTGATCATACAATCACTTAGCTCTTCTTATGGTTTATTCCAAAGTTTTAGGATCATCATACTGAATCTTGTCACTGATGAAGGATGGTAGTCCACTCAGATATCTATAGATCTTAAATGTATCATCTTTGATGAAGGAGACATACTTCAGTAGTTCCAAGAATCTTCTTTCATACTCATCAATGGTCATGCTGTCGAGGTTGAGTTCAAATAACTCTTTCATATTTTTTTCATAATATCTCTTGGTCAAGTATTTCTTCTCAAAATACTTCTTGAATTCTCTCCATGTCACAATTTTCTCCTTAATGTGTTGCACCTGCAAAAGTTGGTCCCACCACATGGATTCTTTTTCTTTCAGCTGGTATATTGTGTTGATTAAGGTTGGTTTTCATTGATGTCAACCCTTGAAGGAAGTTGGAGAACCCAGGTTTGTTTAATGGACCCAAGTTTGTTTGATGGATAATGGTATGAGTTTTGATATATTTGTGGTTAATACTATTCTATATGGATAGTACATTTCATTCCATTTCCAGTGGTACGTGGAACGTCACATAACTCCTCACGGTTAGAGAGTTATGGCCATGTGAAGTTGGAGAACCCTCATGAGTCATCTAGAAAACCCAAAAGGTCAAAGTAGTCAAAGTGGTTTAAGAGATTTTTAGAAGGTAAATAATAAAGTGAAGTGATCACTGTACTATAATTCAAAGTGAATACAAAATAAATTATTTAAATAATAAAGTTAATGGAGAAATTACTAAGTTGACAAGTGGTTAGAAGTGGGTTAGCCCTAAAATAAGGAAAGTGGTTTAAG
>SNQJ01S0088511.1:0-22241 GCA_010110895.2 Picea sitchensis
CTAAAATATTCGCCAAAAAATTATATATACATTTTATATTATTGATAAAATAGCCCTCAATTTTTCCTATGTATCATGGGGATTCGCCCATTTATTATACATATAAATTTAGGGGGGGTTCTTAAAATCACCCCTGATGCCAACAAATGGTTTTGTTGCTAGGACCTGAAACTGTGATTTCTGGGAACTGAAGAAAAGAGAAAGATATGTGCATATATATGTTATTGTAGTGCGCATTATTTTACTTCACTTGCGAATCCATGTGCTAATAAAGAAACTTGATCTAAACAAAAGAGGTAAGATCTTAAATCTTTGTGCTCTGGTAAGGGTAAGATAAGTGAATTTTTTTATTTTGAAAGCATGAATCTAGGTATGTTTGATAGATTTTGTCCTAGTTTGAAAGCTAGAGAACAGTTAGAAGAAAGAGTTTATCTGAATAAATTTGATAGAAATAGAGAAAGATATATTATTCCTATGCATAGAAAGAATTTTTGGACTAATAAGTGGATGCAGGAACCTAGAAAGAATTTTTGCAGATTGCAGGTCCAACACTGTGATCCCAGTGCACAGTACAGGAGAGGCTGGGGATTGTGTAAAATAAAGAGAGGATTAAAACATAGTTATAATTGCAGAAGACCGAGACATCTTGCTAAGGAATTCCCTAGTATAGGTCCTATTGGTTACTATTTCCCTTCTCTGGTTGTCTGAGTTATTGACCCAGGGTTCATGTCATTTGGGGTTCCAACAAAGCCTCTAAAAATATTGGCCCTCCTGGTAAACCAAAAGGCAACACAACACCCAGAAGGTACTATGCAGTCTCACCTGAGAGAGCTTTAAATGGGTGACTATAGGACTCAAGTGTTTATAGCCTAGGACATAGTAGGGGATAGGTGTTTCTTGATTAAAGCCAAATACCATGAGATGTAAGGTAAACTACTTATTCCTTGAAGTCGCATACGTATATCCCATAGTTTAACTCCAACAAAGTATAAACAGATTCATAACAATGTATTAACTCATTCATCAAGCTTAACCATTAATTTATGAAAGAAAGTAGAGACATGCATACATTCAACATGTTACACAAGTATTATAGTGGTTCACCCCCTCCTAGGCTACATCCACAAATATTTGTCTCTTGGCTCTTTTATTATGTCAGTTCTTCATTTCTGGCGCCGCATACTTACAATTCTCCACAAAAATGGGTTACATCTATGTGAGGTGAAGTAAATCACACCAGGCTCTACAACCTATGGTCTAATCCTTAGATCTACCTTCCCTCGTATCTTCCTTGATCAACAACTTACAAAATCAGTTCATACAACTAAAAACATTACATATTGCCTACGCTCCTGTGTGGTTACATTCTCCAAAACTTAACTCCAAAACATAACCCTCAACAACAAGGATAATAAAAACAACCCCTCCTTATATGATACTTTCATATCTATATTTATACATTTCAGGATCTTCAGATTTTTTTAGAATATTACCAAAACCCTAACCCTTCTTACGTTAGGTCTTTTTCCCATGCACATGTTGTTCTTCCTCCAGCTATCTCTTTCCTTTGTGCACGCTTTCTTGCATGCGCACGTGTTGTTATTTTGCCAGTTGTTACTTCAATTTTTTGCACTTTTTCTTTCCCATGATCATTCTTTTTTCCCCTTTGTCTTGGTGCCAACAGGCCCTCAACACTGACATGTGACTCGTCCTGAGTCACCTAATTGCTCTATGCTTCTTCGATCTCCTTGGTGATTGTTTGGAACTTTTCCTGCAACTTTGCTGCTTTTGTTACTGCCAGCACGGTTTTCTCCTTAATGGTGTCGACTTCCTGATCTACCACTTCCTCGCTCATTAGTCCTACGCATTCTAGCTGAGTCTGTGTTGTCTGTTTTCTGGCTTCTTCTGCCTGCTCAAGTACTTCTGCTACCCATTCCTGCAGTGATTCTATTTGAGCTCGTCACTCCTGTTTTTGTGTTTGTGCAGTGATAAGTTATGCATGTATCTTATTCAACTCTAGCGTTCCCTTGACCCATTCTAGAATTGGTATGGTCTTTTGTCACTGCTTGAGTTCTTGGATCATTCCATTGATCCTCTCCTCCTCCTTGTCCTAGTGTTGGACCTGTGGATCCTCTTCCAGCCTTGTCCAAAGTTACGTTGCTTTATCCAGAAAATCAGCTGTCATGCTAACCTATTTTTATAGCTCTTGCAGTTGCATTGTTTCTTCTTACTTCCTTTTCTCCTTCACTGCTGGTGGATTTGTCGGTCTAATCTGTCCGTGGAGAGTATCGATCTCCTTCTGATACTGATCAATTTCCTGCACAATATGGTCAATATTTTATGCGACTAGGAGTTCATTTCCTTGCGCAGTGGTTGGAATTCTCCCAAAAATTTCTTCCGCTCTGCGTTCCAACTCATTTTTGCATCCCTTCTCCTCCTCAGTTTCATATTTATCCTGCACACAAACTGTTTCCAGTGCTTCCCACTTCTTTGTTTCTTATTGTAGCTCGATTAAGTTTTTATGTGCCCGCGACTGCATCTCGTGGTTGAGACTAACCTATAGTTTGTATAATTCTCTTGATGGAATCTATGTCAAGACCAATTGGATATGATCCAAATCCTTCAGTGGTGTCTATCCCACAATTTCATCCATTCGCAGCATGATAGGATTTATGTGGACCGTGGAATGTGTGTGTGGCATCGAAAGAAATGGGTCACATTCTTCTACCTCCACCCTTTATGTGGTCTGTGTGGTTGATTTCTCTATGCCTCTACTGCTACTCGTGATATGGGCTTCCTCGATTTCTTAAGGAGCTATCCCATTTCTGTCATTTCCTTCTACAATTTATCCCTGTGGTGCGCGGCATGATCGAAATCCTGTGTGAGGCAGTCTTGGACCATTCTAGCAATCATATCTCCATCATTCTCTGTGATTGTATAGTTCAGTGGTTGTCGTTGCACCGTCATTTTCTTGCGCGCACCTACTTCCTGTACCATTGGTCTCTTAGTTCCCCCTGGTTCCTATGTGATGGGGTTCGATGCAGTTTCCTATGCTCCCTCAGCCGATTTTCGCTATCCATTAGTTGACTGAGTGGTTTATGTCCTCCCCTTCTAGTTCCCTCACTGCTCTGAGTTGTTGTTTGCCTGAGTTGAATTGGTTTGTCCCATTCTTTGTTTCTTGGGTATTGGGATTTGTGGAGGTTGTGTTTCCACCTGTGGAGCCCCTCCTTCTGTTGTTTGTCCCAGTACTTCTCTGGGTATGGTTGGAATCCTCTATTCATCAGGCCATTCTTTGATGATCATGTCGATATCTCCCTTGGTGACACAGTAGCTCATTTGTAGCCACTATTTATCTGGGTCCTGCTTTGGTTGTATCCACATGGCTTGTCACCTAGCCCAGAAATTGGTGATGACGTCGTATCATGTGACAGCCTCTGGTGTTATTATCCATGCTTGGTTGATGGCTTCCTATATCTCCTAGAGGTAAGCTTTGAATACGATTCCATTCTCCCTCTTTTGCTTGGCTAGTGGCACAGATCTCAGGATGCGATATCTTTCTCCTCCTAGTTGTGGTGTGGTACAAAAGATGACATGTTCTGGTTTCCACCATCCCATGAAAGATATGAGAGTGATCATCCATGAGTAATGAAATTTTGTACCTATGTCCTGCATGTCTTTGCAGTCTACCTTGAACAATTTTGATAGGTATGGCACCCAGCTCATGGAGGCCTTCTGTGCATTGAGCTCCAACAATAATGACCCCTTCCAGTACTTCGTCTTTGCGTCATTTTCTTAGAAGTTTGCAGGCTAAGATTTTTGCACCCAATTGCGTCGTGACATCGTTGATCTGTTTGATTATAATGCATCTTGTTCCCCTGTTGGTGCCATATTTCTTCTTCATCACTTCTGCCAATGTTTTTTCCTTGGACTTATCATCCAGAATCAATGTGGGATCCATACCCTGGGTGGGTAGGCCTGTTGTCTACACAATACATTCGATAGTTATGGGGATGGGTTTGTCCAACCATACATCCCCTCCATAGATAACTGCTAATAGTTGCTTGACACATACTGACGCATATTTTCCTCTTCCAAAGTGTGGTATCTTCAACAATCCTAATCCCTATTTTGTCTAGTCCAGTTGCCCACTGGTGTGTCTGAGTGATGATTTCTACGAGTTGGTTCATGACTATTGTATTCATAAAGACCTATGGTGAAAGCTATAGATATTTGGTTTCATCTTCTACATCATAGCTGAAATACTTGAGGTTCCCGATGTGACCCAATAGCTGCGGGTCCACCTGTACTCACTCTGGTATGCATGTAGCACAATCTTTGCAACCAGTTTCTTTTGAGGTGAGCTCGACATCTGAACTCAGTCCTCTTGCTATGTTGGCTAGCTCAAAGTTCTAACAACTCCTAGTTTTTCCCCTGTCATCCACTCTGGCCATGCCTAGGTAGTTCCAACAGTCTCCTTGGCTGGGTGACCTAAGTCGGGTGCTTGTGTCTCGTATAGATTCTCCTCTGCTCCCAGATGTTGTGTCGTTCCATTCACTTCCATGGTTTCTTCAGTATGTTTCGGTGGTATTTCCTGGTGGGTTTATTCTTCTTTGTTTTGAGGCTCCTGCACTGCTACTGGTGTATTCTATTCCATGGTCTCTATTTGTGGTTATGGAATCTCCTCTAGTATTGGTATGGAATCTACTGGGATTTCCTCTAGTGATAGGATTTTGTCAATATCAACAATCTCTGGTGGCTTCTTCTTGTTTTCTTCCAGTGGTCCCCGTAACCTAGTCTAAACCCTGGTTGATCTGGCTGTCTGGCCTGGTTCTGTGAGTTTTGGTTGTGCCATAATGGTGTTTTTCGAACGTTTGTTGAGTTCAAATGGCTTCGATGAGCTCTATGGTTTCACTCTATTAATTCTAGTTGTTGCTTCTCTTTTTCTTTTCTCCTTTTGCGAATAGAACAATTGATTCTGTCCTCATGTGTTGTATGGGCTTGTCATGAATCTTGTTGAGGACGCTTCCTCCATCATGCAATTAATGCACCATAATTGTGGGTTCAATGCATCCACGACGGTTTCTTACTTTCCATTATGCCTACTCTGCTGTCTCCAATTGGCGCATTTAATGTGACATCCCATCCGTCCATTCCTTTCCTTAAATCTACCTCATGTTGTCCTGTCAAACTGCTTTTGCCAACTTTCCTTTTCCCACTTGTTTCCTTCTTCTTTTTTTTACTTCATGGTAGGTGGTCGACTGTCCTTGTACAACTTCAGTTGGCTCATATTGATCATTCCTCTGAGGTCTTATCTTGCTAGATATCTTAACTTTACATCTCCTCCATCCGTGATAGATTTTACCTCGTATGGTCCTAGCCAATGCATTCTCAGCTTTCCTGGGTGCTGCAATGATTTACTATCATAGAGAAATACTAGATCTCCTTCCTTGAATGTCTTCCTCTTCATGTGGCAGTCATGCCAAGATTTTTCTCTTGCTTTCCACACTTTTTGGTGGAATCCTGCCAAGATTCATTCTTCCTCCATCGACAACAACTGCTTCAGTCTTTCCTGTATTGCACCTCATTCTGTCATGTGTGTGATAGCTGCTACCCATAGACTGGGTATTAAAAATTCTAACGACACTATTGCTTCTTAACCATAGAATAGTTTGAATGGTGTGTGGCTTGTCAAATTTTTTCATGTGGTTCTATACGCCCATAAAAATTTTATTACCTTGAGGTCCCAATCGTCCTTGTTGACATTACATATCTTTGTCAAGGTGTTCTCTAGAATTTTTTTGAAGGCTTCTACCATGCCATTTGCCTATGGATGATACGGTGTGAGTTTTTGGTGATGAACTTTAAACTCTTTGAGCATCACTCAGATGGTGTTGTTTATGAAGTGTGTTCCTTGGTCGCTCATCAAAATTCTTGGGCACCCAAATATAGTAATTACCTGTTCAAATAGAAAGTGTGTAGCTGTCTCTGCGCTGCAATATTTTACTGGTGCGGCTTCTACCCATATTGTTAGGTATTCCATCATGGTGATAATATATATCACCCCCGTTCTTTTGGTTGGTGGGTTAATGGGTCCCACAAAGTCTATCGCCCATTTGTTGAATGCCTAAAGTGTCACTTGCGATCATAGTGGCATCTCGTTCCTTATGTTGGGTTTGGCTACCCTTTGATAGACATCACATTGCTGACAATACTCTTTCAAATCTCTGTGGATCGTTGGCCACCATAATCCCGTGCATAGTACATTCTGCACGGTAGCTTTTCCTACATAATTCCTTCCTGCTATTCCCTCATGTGATTCTGCTAAAATTCTTGGTCATTTGTGGTGTAGTACGTATCTTCGTAAGATGTTATCTACACCCATATTGTATAGATTTCCTACGATCAATTGATAGTCGGATGTGCGAACTATCAGGTTCTTCTTTTTCACAGTGGTATATTCTTGCAGCGCAGTACCTGTGCTCAAGTACTGGATGATCTCTGCGAAGTAATCGTCAACAATCTGTACTAAGAATAACTGTGCATCTGAAAATTTGTCTTCTAAATTCATCGGTTCCTCTCCATTTGTGACCCTCGATAGGTGGTCAGGTCCTGCATTCAATTTTCCTGGTTTAACTATTACCTCAAAGTTGAATTCTTGAAATAGAAATAACCATCGACAGATTCTCCCCCCCAACACTGGCTTGTTGACTAGGTATTTTAGGGCTGAGTGATTTGTAAACATATTAAAGTGTTTTCCCAATAGCTAATGTCTGTATTTCTGTAGTGCATAAACCATAGCTAGGCCTTCTCTTTTTGTCATGTTATAATTTTGTTATGAGTATGATAATTTTCTTCTTGCGAATGCTATCGAGTGATCCAAGTCCCCTGCTCTTGGTTGTGCTAAGATAGCTCCAAGTGCTATCATTGATGCATCTACATGTACATGGAATGTCTTCTCCCAATATGGAAATACCAATATTGGTGCGGTGACCATGTTTTCCTTCAGGGTATCCAGACCGTGTTGGCACTCGTTGTTCCATTGATACTTTGTATCCTTCCTTAACAATTTTTCCATTGGTGCTATAATCTACGCGTAGCCTTTGATGAATTTCCTGTAATATCCCATATGTCCTAATGTTTCTCTTAGTTGGTGGACTGTTTTTGGTGCTAGTAGGTTAACAATGACTGTGATTTTGGTTGGATCCACTAGCAAACCCTGTTTTCATACTATGTGTCCCAATAGTATCCCAAATGGTGTTCCAAATATGAATTTCTTGATATTCAGTGATATCTAGCACTGTTTGCATCGTTCTAACATCATTCATAAAACTTTCACATGGTTTTTTAGTAATCTATACACTGTCCAATAATCTACATATACTTCGAGGAATTGATGGATTAATTCCTTAAATGTTGCGATGACCACTCTAGAAAATATCACAGGTGCATTCTTCAGTCCGAACGACATGACTATATACTGATAAGATCCCCATTCTGTCACGAACGTGGTCTTGTGTCTATCCTCCCGTGTTATCTTAATCTGATGATATCCTAAGAATCCATCGGTGAATGAGTAGGCTTCATGGCCTCCTACGTTCTCGAGTACTTAATCCATTAATGGTGTGGGGAATGGGTCGTGTAGGAATGCATCGTTCAATTTCCTCAAGTCAATGCATATCCTGATCCCTCTTCCCTGTTTCTTGTCCTGTACTACCATCAGGCTTATCCATTTTGATTCTTCAACTAGTTCGATGATGTCGGCCTCGAGCATCCTATCGGTCTCGTCTTTAACTTTTTGTTTATATATGGGGTTCAATCTATATGATCATTGTTTAATGGTTCTCGCATTAGGTATGAGTGGTATCTTCATTTCTCCTAATTCTCTGGCTATGCCTTTCATCTCTGTAAAGGTTGTGGGAAAAAGGTCGATGTATTCACGCAACAATTATGTGATTCTTTCTAGTGTCTGTTCATCCTAGTAATCTCAAATGATGACCATTTTGGGTTGCTCGACGGTCCCTATGTTAACCTTCTTTATCTTGATTGGTGCAGAGATGACCTCTGACTCTAAGGGTGGTCCTTCCACATCTCTCTCGCCTTCGACTTCTTCGATTTGAATATCGCATGGATCATCTTCATCTGATGCTTCCTCCTGTACGTGATAGCATGAGACTAGATCCTTTACCATCTTATTATTATGCTATTGTACCTCTATGATAGCTTCCACTTCCAGTTCTTCAATGAATATGATGTTTCTGATCCATTTTAGGGTCGCGTCTATGTTGGGGTTCTCATTCTCGAATGAGAAAGTGACTATAAAGTTTTGTTGGAGTGTCACCCATGTCTTGGTTCCTTTACGCATTTCCTGGTTTGTATACCAATTTGCTGGTATGCCCTCTAAAGTATGAATGAAGTGGTGAGACCGTTCCTTCGGCGGCGTCATTTTCCACAACATTTTACATGCCTCCAAGTGTTCTGTTGATGTGCCTAGTCCATCATATTTCTATTGTTTGTTACCTATTTGTTCTGTGCCAAACCTTATGCGCAGTAATTGCTTACATTGGTACCAATATGTGATAGTCTCTTTGTGTGCACCCCACCATCTTGTAGGTGTAGCCTTTAGTGCTAACTCCAGTGCTAGAGATCTCTATTTTTCTAACACTTCGTCTTCATATTGTGTCAAGAAAGTTTCCAAATAATTTAGGCCGTGAAAACTGGGTGGTTCTCTGATTTTTGTGCCAATCCACCTTACTATGCGGTCTATTCTGGCACACCTTCTCGTGGATACTTCGTGTATTCTTTGATTCCAGTTTTCTAATCCATTGTCTAATTCTGTTGTACATGAAGTAATTCTCTGCCAACTGAGTACCCCATCTGCGGTTGGGTTTATATAGTTTGCATCGCGTGCAGTTGTTCTGTACAACTGGCTGATCTCTTCAAAATCCAAACAAGTGGGTTCTATGAACCTCTCGCCTTATGATGGGTCGAGTGGGGCTATGACCCTATAGTCCCCCAACTCAAATGTCATTTTTATGGTTTTTAAATTAATTATGGCTTGGTTGTCGAATGCCCAATCCAAACCAAGTAGCGTCGGGTAAAGTGTTGTGCCATCTACTATTTTGATGACTTCAAAGTCTACCTTGGTGAGCACACCATCTAGATCTACCGTCACTCATTTCAGTCTACCTATTGGTAGGACTCTATGTTGATTTGTTAGATTTAATTGAATAGTTGAGTATCCCAGTGTAGGTTCTCCCATGCATTGCCATGTAGATTTTGGTAGTACATTCAATTCGGATCCTAGATCTAGTGTAATATCTCTCATATTAAAATCCACAATGTTAGCATTTAGTCTAAATTCCCTACTTGTTCTTCTTCTTGTCTGTAGGTGGTTGACAGTTTTCAATTCTAGCTTATGTTCCATCTTGCTGCTACATTTTTCTAGGATGTTTTGCAATATTTTGATAGATGAAGGATCACTTAACATCTTGATGCATGATTGCAAAAATTATTTAAATTACTTACTTGTTCCTTGGGTTGTATTCTATTGGTATGGTCCAGTGATGGCGACATTTCATATTTCAGAGCTTCCTTGCAGTGTTGTGTAGTCGGTGCAATGTTCCCCTTCTCGAATTCTTGTTGGGCTTATGTAAAGATCTCCTTCTCCTTATGTGTGTCGAACTACTTCTTAGGGTCAGTGTTCTTATTTACCCATTGGTTTTGCATTGGTTCCTGTCGAACTACGTCATTTCCTATTTTTTTTCCTCCTCGAGTGACTATGTTGATGTTCTGTCTACCATCCCTTGCTTCGGCTGAAATCCACTGAACATTCTGGTTATTTTGATTCTTTTTTTCCTGGATATTTACAAGTAATGTCAGACATTCCTCCGTATCGTGGTCCATTGCGTGCCAATACATACAAGTCCCTGGTGGCAGTGGGCACCCCCTTTCACAATGTCCTGGTTGCTGGAAATTGTGACATGTGACTGGTCCTCTACTACATCCAAAACCTTCTCTGGCTCATCCTACTCCTCTATAAGTTGCGCGATCACCTTGATGTGTTATACTATGGTGCCTGATTATACTGGGCGGTATTGTACTGGGGTTGTGCTAGGTTGTACTATGGTTGCACATTATTGTATGGCTGCGGCATAGAATTATACTGCTGTTGCATGGTGTTGTATGGGGCTGGGGCTTGAGTGAACTGTGGTGCTGCTTGCCCAGTCATCATTTCTGCCTATACCTTGTATGCGTCTGATGTTTCTTCCCACATCAGCTCCATAGTTCTACAATATTTTCCGCCATGGCCGACTGACTTGTAAAAGGTGCAATACGAGTTCTTTGGGACTGTTTGGTATTTCTACATCATCGTGCAGTGGTAAGGGTCGTGACTCAGTTTCTTTCATATTTTGCACCATAATCCTCCCTATGGTAGTGGGTTTGGCATCCTAATTTACATATACTGTGCGAATGTTGGGCATTCCTTCTTATGGTGTCCTTCCGTCCTGTAGGTAGTGCACCAAATGACTTCTCATTTGTCCTTTATCTTATTCTGGTTCAACTGAAATGTTAAGTTCTCTAGATCCTCCTTCAGTTCTTCGATAGCCGAGTATGTTTGCTGATACTGATTCTCTTCCAATTGCAAGGCTACCTACAGAGCCTCTGCCTGCATCTAAAACTTCTATTGTCGTAATGAATATTTTAAGTGTGTGAGTAGTGATTTGAAAAATAGGTGTCGATGTTGCATATCGGTCATAAGGTATTTTAACTTTCCTTTTAATCACTTGAATCTTTGATCAATATCCCATACTGATTCTCCTAGTTTCTATCTTATTTCAATCATCTCATTCATGTATTGATTCTTTGAGCTCGTATTATAGAACTCATTTATCAATAGTTTCTTAATGTCCTCCAGTGTTCTTGTCATTCTGGGAACATTTTTCATGTCAAGACTCATGTACCAGTCTAGTGCTTAGTCTCTTAGCATGATTTCTAGCTGCGCGAGTTTGGTGTCTTCATCAGTGATCTTCTTTGCATCCCAGATCTTTGCACAAATGAAAAGAAGCTTCTTAGGGTCTTCTGCTACTTCTCCTCAAAACTCTGGTAATCTAATAGTAGGATCATGTCCTACCATTCCAAATACTGAGCTACTCCCTCCTCCATGCAGTGTATATACTTGACTAAGGTTGCCTGAAATGGCTCCTCCAGTTGTTTCTCCTTGTGTGTATGTACTTCTTGTTGTCGGACTTCCTCCAAAATTTGGTTTTCTAAATGGTGGTGTTCTCTTTGGTGTATTGGTTGCACATGGGTTTGTGGGTTCCACACTGACATTAATATGAAAGGGATGGTTGCCTTCTCCTCCTATTATTGGGCCTCTTGTTTATCTCTCATATGTGGCATGCAGGATTTCCTCAATTTGCTCCACATCCCAAAGATCCTCTACCTCTTCCTCATCGCATGCCAAGCCCTCCCTCTTGACTATGGCTCTCTTCTTGGTATTCACCTTATATTGGTAGGGTGATCTGCTATGTGTCATTCCTAATGATGCCAAGATCCACTTAAGTTGGTTTTCATCTATCAAGATTGGGTCCAAGGGTTCCTCCTGATTTTTCTCTTTATTCTACCCTCCTTCCATTCCTCCTCTCTCTGTCAATGCTTCCCCCCTCCCCCATGCATGCAAGGAAGTATAGCAACCTGATTCCATTGTCATTATACAATGATTGAATGTACCTTCCTCTAGGTCCTCGTAGGAACTCTTGCTCGACTGCGCTGTATGACTTTTCTGTGTCTACCACAAATTCTGTGATAAAGCCTACCACAATACTGTCAAGCCAAAAGTCGACTGTGCAAGTGAATTTGTTGTTCACCTTCTACAACTGATGGATATGTACTAGAGTCCAATCTAGCTATCGAATCCAGTTCGTCACGTGGTTATCCTTTAACCTTAAGATCCATTCCTGTAGTAGATGCAGAAAATCACAGAAAAAGACTTCGTGTAAATCTGTAAATACGTATTTATCCAGGTATTTACACGGTGTGATCCTGGGGTTTCTATTGTCTTTCTATGCAAAATCTAGCTCTTTAGTTCTCAACTAGCCCTCGATTTCTTCTCTTGTGGGGTTCCAAGGTCTCAACATTCCCTTCTAATGACTCATTTCTCTTTTGTTCCACTCCTTCGGTCCTTATTCATTCTATCTCATCTACTCAGTCCTCTATTGTTCCTATTAACACGGCAACAAAACCATTTGTTGGTTACTATTTCCCTTCTTGGGTTGTCTGAGTTATTGACCCAGGGTTCATGTCATTCAGGGTTCCAACAAAGCCTCTAAAACTATCGGCCCTCCTGGTAAACCAGAAGGCAACACAGCACCCAGAAGGTACTGCGCAGTCTCAGCCGAGATAGCTTTAAATGGGTGACTGTAAGACTCAGGTGTTTACAGCCTAGGACATAGTAGGGGATATGGGTTTCTTGATTAAAGCTAGATACTGTGAGCTGTAAGGTAAACTACTTATTCCTTGAATTCACATACGTATATCTCACAGTTTAATTCCAACAAATTATATACAGATTCATAACAATGTATTAACTCGTTCATCAAGCTTAACCATTAATTGTTGAAAGAAAGTAGAGACATGCATACATTCAACACGTTACACAAGTATTACCATGGTTCACCCCCTCCTAGGCTATGTCCACAAATATTTGGCTGTTGTCTCTTTTATTATGGCAGTTCTACATTTCTAGCGCCGCGTTCTTACAATTCTCCATAAAACTAGGTAAGATCTATGTGAGGTGAACTAGATCGCACCAGGCTCTACAGCCTGTGGTATAATCCTCAGATCTACCTTCCCTCATATCTTCCTTGCTCAAAAACTTACAAAATCAGTTCATACAACTAAAAACATCACATATCACCTACGCTCTTGCATGGTTACAGTCTCCAAAACTTAACTCCAAAACCTAACCCTCAACAACAACGATAATAACAACAACCCCTCCTTATATGATACTTTCGTATCTATATTTATATATTTCGGGCTCTTCAGCCTTTTTCAGAATATTACCAAAACCCTAACCCTTCTTACGGTATGTCTTTCTCCCATGCGTGTGTTGTTCTTCCTCCAACTATCGCTTTCCTTTATGCACTCTTTCTTACATGTTGTTCTTTCGCTAGTTGTTACTTCAGTTTTCTGCACACTTTCTTTCCCACGATCGTTCTTCTTTCCCCTTCGGCATGGTGCCAACAGGTTCTATTTTCCTTTGTTGTAAATGTATTGGTCATGAGGTTGAGGATTTCCCTAGAATGATTTCTAAAGTTGAAAAGATGAACACGAGACAAGAAAACTATAAAGAAGGTCAAGAGACTAAGGATATGTTAAAGAATCATAAATAAAAAGAGTCAGAGACTATGTTAATACAATTAAAATAAGTAATGAATGATCATAGAGTCATTGGTATACTAGAGATCCTGAAATAAAAACAACACATAGTTACAAGAGTAGAAGACTTTGACATAGACTCTGTATTGGATGAGAAAAAACATATGAACATTATGCCAGAAAGCACTTGGGAAATTTTGGGAAAGCCTGCTATGGTACCTTCATTGGGAAGGATAGGCTTGTTTAAAGGAAATATGATAACCCTATGTGGAAGAGTTATTAATGTACCTATGATTGCTCATGAAACATCGACTGAAGAATAATTTGAAGTCATTAAGTTTGTTGAGAACAATGCCCCGTTTCCACTTTTGTTAGGAAAGAATTGGATTGAGAAGGATCAGATCAGAAGGAAAGCATAGGAGGAAGATATAGAAAAGAAAAATAAAGAACTAAGAGATATCATAGATAGAATAATAGATCGACTCATAGAAGAATGAGAAGTTGAGTCAAAGCAGTAGAAGGAAAGAGAATTAGTTGTCAAGGTTGAAAGAGTGTAAAAAGGTTTGAAGGACCTATCCATGCAAGAAGAAGGTATGTCCACCCAAGACCTAGTAAGCAAAGAGGTATTACCTTTGAACCCTTTGAGAGAACATCAATAGTGTGAAGTCACTATGCTAAGAGAAGATAAGACTAAGCATGGAAAGAGGAATCCAGAAACTCAGATCACAGGAAAGAAGGAAATAAAGCTCAGTAAGAAGAAATCCAAGTTAGAAAAATTATAGGAAGTTCCAGTAAAGACTTCGCAGAAGGTAGGTTTGTAGGCCTTGAACCTCGCCGGAATAGCAGAACCATGCAGAATGGGACTTCGCCCCGGTGAAGCTATATGACCATTGGAGATTCCCCAACTATTAGAATAATGCTCCATAATGGATAGAAAATGTAGTTATGAGAAAATGGACCATTGAGACTGTGCCATAATGGACTGATTCGCATTTATGGATGCATTCCTGCCCATTGAAGGAATATGTTACGATGCTTTCTTATTTAACCTGTCAGATGCTATGTTGGGAACACTTTTTTCCACCCATGATTATTCGAGCTCACAAAGAATCGATTTCATATCACACTATGATTTCTAGACCTCGCCATCCGTGTGATTACCTTGCTTGTTCGTTTCCCTACCTGATCTAATTGGTTACAAGTGTGAATGTCAAGAGAACATAGAGAATTAGAAAAGTCTGTGGAGGAGATTATTGTGGAGCTCATGGCTGAGAGAGTAATGTTTGTAGGAATACATATGTCATCGAAAGAGGGATTGCAAAAAATCCACTTCAACTGGACGTCATTCTATTCGTACTATTGAGAAGTGAAGAAAACATCGCGATGATCTGGCTAACATGAAGCAGATCCTGTCAATCTTATCAGAGTACATACCACCTATTGCTAGCGTCGTTAACCGTGACAGTATCCCATGTGACTTTGGTATATGTTGATCATTGCATACATCCTGAAGGGGATACATGTAGTTGGACCCCAGTTAGGACAGATCCCAGCCTTGAAGAACAATGACTTTAACCTCAGAGATAGGAAGAACTACGCGATGCTCGTGCCACATCCATATTTCATGAAGACGATTGGGAAGAAGCCTCATATAGTCTCCCAACCATGGATAAAGGAGCTTGCATAGTCCATGATCCTGAATGTAATGAAGATCCCTCACTTTAGCTGACATCAAGAGGTTAACACTTGCATTAAAATCCTCTTGTTGTGCTATCACTGAGGATATCTATGGCTCGACATGCGCGTCACTATGTATCCAGCACTGATCCACCTCATCGCAAGATTGAGCATTCAGGGACCGAACCCTCAACAATTCTACCCATGGAAGACTTCAAATCGATCCCTGGCACAACACATAAAGGAGGATTATGGAGATGTCGAAAATGGAAAGTGAGGCTACAAGGTAGCCTCCATCCAGGATGGAGCAGTGCACCTAGATTTTCAGCTTATAGATGGCAATTTCTTCAGAAATAACCTCCCCACGCAAGTCACAGGATTTGTTGCATACCTCGCAGGAAAGTGCTTGGGGGCAATGCAAATGAACTGGGCAAGTTACCTCGTCAACAAGCTCGATAAGGACTACCACGAAGCGCAGGATCAAGGGTATGAATTCCATTTCAGTTGGTTACTGGTATTAATTGCATTTGTCACCTGGAAGATGTTGAAAGGAGCGACATTTTCAGAAGTTGAGCCATCGGAGTCATTGGATGCAAGGTTATCCACCTTCTCATATACGAATGACATGTCAAAGCAGTGGAAATCGAACGTGGTGTTCCATGCCTACTACTAGTAGCTAAAGCATGCTATTGAGAAATTTCCATGAATGACACAGAACACATTGCACCAGTATAGGCCGCTAGCAAAGTTCCACACATATCAACACTTTATCTACATCACCGTGCATAGGGATGAGAGTGAGGAGGAGTTACATTCCTATTATAAGCTGTCCAATGAAGATATGGAGGAGATCACCAAAGAATGGCCAACAGAGTTCCTTGTACCAGTGGAAGATGAAAAACTCTCTGACCCTGACATCATCGGAAGTCCCTTGGTCACCTAGGTCGAGCATGATGGACACACTAACGCCAAGAAAAAGAAGAAAAAGTAGGAATTACAGAACATAGAAACTGATGAAGAGAACAATGCCTCGGAGGAAAGTAGGCCTAACTCGCCTGGAGGAGGGGGAGGAGACAAAGTGAACCAAGAATAAGGAAGGGAGGAAGGAGAAAAGTAAGGCAAAGGCAAAGTTACACCACTGAAAAATTCCCCTACCGAGGTAGAAACATCAAAGAAGTGGAAGGTTTCTCCACAGAAACCCTCATCAAGAAAGAAGACCCATGCCAATAAACCGTAGTCGAAGAATGTGCTCACAGTGCATGATGTCAATCTCATCATTGTAGCCATGAAGGACGCTTTAGAGGATATCATGTAGAGACGAGAAAAGCAGGAGATGATGTATGAAAGAATAGAGAAGGAGATGAAGGAGATACAACAAGCCATCTATTCATGTCATGCAATACCTATTGCGCCTTCCTTGTCGAAGATTGCAGAATTGGGGGATGTGCCCACCCAATTACGAAGGAAAGAAGATGAAACAGAGGCTTGAATTTAGAAAGTCCAAGAAGAAAAGGAGAAGGCTATAGAAGCCTTGGAGAAAGAAAAGGAGGAGGTCTTGTAACAAATTCAAGTTGCACAGAAGGAGAAAGATGAAATTCGAGCGATGTTCAAGGAGGAGAAAGAAAAGATACGAAAATAAAAAGACCATCTTCTCATAGAGAAAACTGTGGTAAAAGAAGCAGAGACTAAAGAAATATGATCTGTTCTAGGCTTGGCACATGAGGAAGAAGAGTTAGCCTAGATTCAAGTGGGGAAGCTCACGAATTCCATTCAACAGCTTCAAGCAAGAGTAACAGAGCTAGAGATCCAAGCAGTGTCGATCACTCTGCAAGAAGTGCACAATCAGAGGGAAGAAATCGCCAAGAGTGCAATTGGAAGGATCAAGACCCTCACCTTAGAATGTAAGAAGTTGAGTGACCGAAGTGCCTATACCTATGAACGCCTTGCAAAAGATCGATAGCTGAGGAAACTGGAAGAAAAACTACAAGAGGCAAAGAAACAAGCACCTACCGTGCTAGCGCAGATGAAGCTACTTACTGTAGTTGAGAAAATGAAGAGATCGTGGGAGCAGCGTGCAGTCCATGAGCATATTATTTCCATCCAAACCAGAGTCATGGAAGTTACACAGAGGCTACAACCGATGCAGGATGAAGCCTGCACGATTTTTGAAGAGATTGAAGGACAAGGCTCGCAGCTAGACCAAGTGGTTGAGACAATGGAACAACGTTTGGAAGGGATTGTTACAGAGAAAGTGATTCAGGAGTTCGTCGAGTAGGAGGCTCTAGCGAACAAGCAAGTCAAATCAGCTCGAGCTAATCTTTAGGCCTTTGAAGCAACGTCGCCCAGATCTGAGTGACTCGAGATGAGTCACAGGTGAGTGTTGGGGGCCTGTTGTCCCTTGACCAAGTTTTGAGGAAACATTGGTCATGTTTGACCACTTTTGGGACTTCGACAGGCTGGTTGAAGATGGAGTGCCCAGGCAGATTTGATATCGCGAGATCTCTCTTGTTTTACAGGCTTTTGGATCGAGTAAAGTGTTTACTAGGGTTTATGTAATGGGTAAAGGGATGTCGGCCCATGGGTTTACCCATGATTAGGCCTTTTTGTAAATATATAAATAAGTAGTAGCTAAGAAATGTAGAGGGCCATGAGCTTAGTGCATGGCTAGTTGGCTTTGTGTAAGAGTATGTTAAGACTCATGGAGATAAGTGTAAGTTTTTTGTAAGTGTTGTGTGAACAGATGTTGTATGTAAGGCTTTGTGCCTTGACTTGATTTTGGGAAGGAGGATATGGTGTGCGGCGTGAAGATCTCCTATCCTCTACGGATTTGGGCTCTATGGATTTGTGCATAAGAGAAGATGAATGTAAGAATACTAAAGACTAATAAAGAAGAAGAAGAAGTTGGTGGACGTAGCCCCACACTAGGGTGAACCATGTATATCCTATGTCTTGATGTGCTTTGTGTGATGTTGTTTATGTGTTTATTTTCTTAGTGTTCTTGTTATAATGTATGATGGATGCATCTGATGTTGTTTCTTAGTGCTTAATGGTATTTGAATGTTATATATGAACTAATGTTATGTGCTAAATGAGTGGAAGTATTTGATATTTATTGTTACTGCGTTGATCTGCAGTAAGGTTTTAAACTGTGATGTGAATGAGATTCAAGAACTAATTCTTATTTTTGTCTAAGTGCTCTTCTAAGTGTTATAATCACAGATTTGTGTCCCAACCTGGTTCTATACACCTGAGTCCTGCAACCCCCCCTGCCTCTACCTCGAGTGAGACTTCATTTGCTTTGCAGGTGTTTCCGAAAGGGATGGTAGTTAGGGTTTTGTTGGTGCGTTGTTGAAAATTTGAACCCTGGGTCTGCCCCTGTGCCAACAATGATGGAGAAGAATCTTGTATGTTTTTTCCCTTGGTTGGATCCGAAGAAAAATCAACCAGATCTTCTTCTATAGTTCCTCTAGTTCTTTTTAAACTTCAATTTTCTCTTTATTTTTTATTAAAAATATATTATTATTAATGTGTTTGTTTTCTTATATTATTTTTATCAATATTCCTTACTATTTTTCTTTTATGTTTTCATGTTTTCTAAAAATTTATTATTCCTTAATTTTCCTTCATATAATTTTCTTATTCACAACAATTCTTTTTATTTAGATTGTAATGTTGGATTTTTTATTTTCTACTATATGTGTGTGTGTGTGTGTGTGTTAACTAGAACTGAATATTTATATTATATAAGGGATGCACCGAAGAAAATCGACGAATTCAAAAATATTAACAAAATTTGGATCACTATCTAAACATACTCCTACTGCTATAAAGATGACAATTAAATAGATATTCCTAAGGTATTTCCATGCAATATGATTGTATATTTCTTTTAAATACTAGACCAACAAAGAAACAACTCTCAAAAACATTATCGATAAGAAAATTCATCATTTGGAACTTCCTTCACTCCCCCCTATGTTGAGGTATTTTCTTTGATGTACATTGGAACTACTTCATGACCCCTTTTCTCATCTTCTGAGGTTCCTTGAAAAGAAAATTCAAATGTTTGGTTAATTGATGTTAATTGGGAGTGATAAGGAAAAACCAGATATCTTAAGTGTTGACATTCCACTTCCATATTGTCTATGCATTGAACAAGAAAGATTACCAATTTATTTGGATCCCCCACTTTACCCAAAACCTGTTGAAGCCTAGAACTATTAGCTTCCTCCATTTTTTCATTTCCTCTGAGAATGCACTTGATATCGCACCATGAGGGGTCCATATTTTCCAAACCCACAAGCCAAATAAACCACCACCCACATATTATACCACTTCCATGGATAGAAAGTAAGGAATCTCAAAGATGAATGGTACAACCAAGACTCGGCCCACCAAAAATATAACTTCCAGTATTGCGAACAAATATAGAAGGAGAATACCCAAAACAAACAAACCATATACCTTTAAGAATCCCACTTTAGAGAAGAGCTGAGTCTACAGGAGTAATATTAAAATTTAAAAAGAAAGGGGTATTAAGCATGGGTAAACAAAAAAATAAAATTGAAAACCTGTAATCTGAAAGAATGTTGGGAAGATGTCAAATTGTCACCATCAGAGAGCTAAAACCACTCAAAATGACCAAACTCCAGGGAGATAAAGGATATGAAAAACAACCAAGTCTCATCCCATGAGAAATACCATTTCCAATTTTTCCATGAAGACATAAGAAAAATACTCGAACCAAACATACCACAAATATTTAATAATCTCACTTCCAAGAAGAATAGAGTCTATGGGAATATGATTGAAATATGAAATGAAATTGGAATTGAGCCTAAGGAAACAAAATAAGAGAATTGAAAATATGGAGTCCAAAAGGAGGATGAACATATGACAAATTTTCGTCAGCAAAGAGCTAAAACCACCCATAATTTCCATGCTCCAACAACAAGAGACCCCAAATTCTCTAGAGAAAAATTGGAGACTAAGAAAATGGACCCCAGTGCTTTAGGGAAGAAAATTTGAGACTGGAACCATTGCACTATTGAACTCTGTTTTGCACATGCCCAATAGAGAACTCATGTGAATGCACTTAACTTCACACAATTTCAAATTAATCTAGTTGGTTGTATCAGTGTCAGTCAGATATGAAGGCCTATTAAATGCATGAACTATGGTTCCCATACTTTTCCACTTTTTCAAGAATTTTAAGAGTGCATCCCATGTAAATTAAGGGAGAGGAAGGGTCCTTATAATCCCATTTATGGTTGCTATACCTTTTTTTAAGTAAGTTCCTTCTTTATCCAATTGATTGACATATGAGTTATGCTCTCGTTTGATATGATGCAAGGAGTATTCCTCAAATTGAGATAGAAAGTAAAGCGTGTGAGACATGAAACCAATGATGATATTTCTTCTAGTAATGTGCCTTTTTATCATTTCTCTAATCACCAGCATTGAATCCACTATAATGGTAAGCTTAAGGATTCCCAAGTCTGTGATGATTCTAGGACTTTCCCATAGATCATAGGCCTCCATGATTTTGATAGACACGTTGTCTAGGAACCAAGCATAAAATCCACTATATTTCCTCTAGGATCGTGAATATCCCCAACAATATATTAATACTACGGTTAGATCAAATTTTCTTCATACATTCATTCATCCCGATGATGGATCGCAATAGGTTGGTATGAAACATTGATTCATAACATGTTATGTTGGGTATGTGTTATATTGCTTATACAATTAGCTCCCCGAAATAAATAAATAAATAAAATAATATAAAAATAAAAATAAAAATAAAAGAAAATAAAGATTAGGGTTGTTTTTGGTCCATTTTTGGGTGGTTTTTTTGCCAATGATTTTTCAACCCATTATAATATAATTATGGATAATGAATCTAATCTAGGTGAAAGGATTAGAGTTTTGGATGACATGGAATCATATATATTTCATTATAAATGGTGAAGTTAATTCAATAAGAGTTAGCTCTAAACATTGATAGTTTTCCTAGTTAAGTGTTTGCAGGGTAAGTTTATGAGTATTATGTGTGAATGATTTTTTTTTCCTTTCTATTTTATAAAGAATCATTGTGTGCATTGCTATAGTATAAAGGTTTAAAACTTACATTTGGTATTATAGTAGTTGTTGGATTTAGGGGGATACCTTTGTTGCTAAAGGTTCAATTATCTTGGGTTTGTTACAAACCTGGTTTCAATGGGAGCTATATAGTGGTGATTCTTATGGTGAAATATAATGGTGAGTAGTTATAAAATTCATATCGATAAATTTAATGGGAACATATTTGAGCTATGGAAACTAAATATGGGGGATTTTATGGTAAACAAAGAACAATGGGTCACTAGATCCTAATACTCCACCTACAAGTATGTCGACATAACACTGGATGAAGTCATATAGGAAGGAAATGAGAACAATCTAGATATGTCTTTCAGATTCAATGTTACTAAATGTCTTGGGAGAAGCTACAACCAGGGTGTTGTGGGATAATTTAGGGGCTTTGTATCAATCTAAGTCCCTGGTAAACAAACATTTCCTTTGAAAAAAGTTGTACGATGTAAGGATGGATGATGGAGACTTAATGACAATGCATATAAATTCCTTCAATACTATGGTAAGTCAATTTTTTTTTGTATATATTAAAATTTATAATAAAGAAAAGTGCATTAATTTACTATGTTTTTTTCTAGATTCATCGGATAGTCCGGTTGTAGCTATTGGAAGTAATGCAACCACATTAAAGTTTGATGATGTGGTTTCATATTTGTTATCGAAAAAAATGAGGAGGAAAAACATGGATAGTTAGAGCATGGATGCCTTATCTATAAGTTATGTTCCTTGGATAGAAATAAAAATAAGTCTTTGAGTGGAAGATCTAAATCTATAGGTAGATCTAAATATCCAAGAAAATACTTTAAGGACATGTTGAAAACATGGTAAAGTTTAACATTACAAGATGAATTATAGATATAAAAGTGTTGATAAAGGGAAGGGATATGATGATGTTCCTTCCATAGAAACATGGAAGGAACATCTGCCCCAAGATGAATAATCTATGTATGTGGCACGTCATGTGGATCCTCATGGTTGAGGAGAAATGAATTTTTGATGATGACAAAGTGAATTGAAGAAGGAAGTACATGTAGGCCCTGAAGATA